>PVHX01022894.1:0-26778 GCA_004024805.1 Geosciurus inauris
ATTATTTGATCTTGACTTTTCTGAATCTGGCTTATTTCACTTACCATGATTTCCAGTTCTATCCATTTGCCACCAAATGCCATAATTTAATTCTTTATGGTGAGTAAAATTCTATTGTGTGTTTATATATAACATTTTCCTTATCCATTCATCTGTTGACAGGCATCTGGGCTGGTTCTATAACTTGGCTGTTGTGAATTGCATTTATAAACATTGATGTGCCTGTATCACTATAGTATGCTGATTTTGTTTTTTTTTTTGGATAAATAGCAAGGAGTGGGATAGATGAGTGATGTGGTGGCCCCATTCCTAGTCTTCTGAGGAGTTGAGATATAATTGAAACAGTAAAATCTGCCCTTAAGGCATACAGTTATATGAATTTTCATGCTTACATGTGATTGTACAGCCAAAATCACAATCCAGATACAAAGTGGTTCCAAAGACCCCAAACTTCATCTTGATTCTGTGTGGTGAACCCATTCCCCTCCCCCACATCTGTCTCTATAGTTTTGCTATTTTCAAGACGACATACAAATGGAATCAAGCAGTGGGTAGCCTTTTCTATTAATTATAGTGTATTTGAAATGCATCTATCTTACTGCTTTTATCAGTAATTCATTTTTATTTGCTAAGTAATATGAAATTGTATGGTTGTACCAGTTTATCTGTTCATTGGCTGAAGGACCTTTAGGTTATGACCAGATTTTCTGTTCATAAATCTGTTATATATACTCAAATATTTTTATGTGTTCATAAGTATCCATTTCTGTTGGATAAACACTTAGGAAAAAAGTCTTATGTGGTAAGTACATCTTTAACTTCATGAGAAATAGTCACAATGGTATTTCAGAGTGGTTCTAACATTTTACTTTCCCTTCATCAATGTGTGAGAATTCTAGTTGCATTCTAGAATTCTAGGTATACAGTAGTATTTTACTGTGATTTTAATATGCATTTTTGTAACAACTTAATGATATTGAACATCTTTTCCTATATATTTTTGCCATCAGTATCTCTATGGAAATTTATATGTTAAAAATTTTTTTATTTTTAATTGGTATGTTTTCTTGTTTTGGGCATTTGATCATTTTTACATGTTCTAGATAGCTGCTCTTAACTAGATAATACGATTTATAAATTACTGTGTGCAGGGTCTTTTATTCTTTCAAGGAATAAAAACAGTTTATTTTGAAAAAGTCAAATTCATCAGATTTCTTATTTTGGATTTTAATTTTGATGATTTACCTAAGAAATATGTGCCTAAATCAAAGGTTTTCTTCTGAAATGTTTATGGTTTTATATTTAGTTTATTTAAAAAGTGATATGAGGCCTAAATTTTAGTTAGGTTTTTGAGCCATTTAGAGTTAATTTTTGTGGTATGAAGTATGTGTTTTGTATACTATTTTTTTACATTATTTAAATAAGTAGGCCATTGACATGGTGAATTATTGATTATTTTTGAATGGTAAACCAATCTTGCATTCCTGAAGTAAACTCCACAAGGTCATGATGTATTACCATTTTTATATAAGATTTAATTTCACAATATGCTATTGTGGATTTTTGCATCAGTATACAAAAGGAATATTGTTGTTGATGTTGTTGCTGTTTTTCACATAGGGTCCTTATCTTGTTTTAGTATTAGGGTAATTCTGGCTTCATAAAATGAGTTGGGAAGTATTCCTACCTCCTATATTTTCTGAAAAGTTTATGTAATATTGACTTTATTTTAAAATCAAATGTTTCAAAGGAATCACCAGTGAAGCTATCTGGGCCTGAAGTTTTTTTGGTTGGAAAGTTGTAAACTGTGTATTGATTTAATTCCCTAATAGACAATAGGAGTATTAAGGTTATCTATTTTTTTTTCCTGAAAATTCTACATTTCATCTAAGTTGTTGAACTATAGGGCACACATTTTTTTGTAAATATTTGTCCTTATTTTTATATCTATAAGGTATATAGTGATGTCTCCACTTTTCTCTCCCAAATTGGTGATTTATATTCTCTTTTTATATTGAATATTTGGGCTGTGTTTATCAATCTTACTGGTCTTTTAAAAGACCCAGTTATTTGTTATCTTAATTTCTTCCCATTTATCTTTCATTACCATTTTTTAACTTCTGTTATTTTTATTTCTTAGTTATGATTACTTTAAGTTTCGTTTGCTGTCTTTCTCAAGGTAGAATTGCAGACACTGATTTATGAACCTTGTCAGTTCTCCTTCAGCTCTCATATGTAGATGGAAAGGTCTTTTGCAGACAATATGAGTGATATGGCTAGTGGCCATGAATCATCAGTTTTATAGTAAATACATATTTTCAAATTCCAAAGCCTAAACTAAATCTTCAAGTAGTAATATCTTAATTTGTAATAGAATTTTGAAAAATCTGGTATATGTTCTATAGGAAACGTGACTAATCTGTATGTACACAAAAGAGATAGCGGTCAATGTGTAATTAGGCAAAGGTATAGGGCAAAACAGATTCACCTTCTGATGACCAGGTTACAACTCCATGTAATTTTATACCTAAGTACTCCATATTCCACATCAGACTTGAGAAGGGATTTAAATTACTATAATAAAACCAAAAGTAAGGGAATAGACTAGGAAAAAAATCTTAGAATGTAAAAGCTAGATGGAACACTGAAATCTTCTAGTTCAAATCCTTTATTAATGAGAAAATTGAACGTCAAGAGAGCTTAACTCAGCTATAATAACCTAGGTAAAAAGGCCAGAGTTGAGCCCCCTGGAAACCTACAGTATAACCAAATTCTCAGGCCTTTAAAATGTAGGATCATTTTTCTTTGTTTTTTACTTGTTCCTTATAGTAAAGAATACAATGCTGGGTTTTTGTTTGTTTGTTTGTTGCAAATAGTGAAAAATATTTAAAATAGAAAAACAGAAACCCTGGGAGACAGGTGGATTTATCTTGTTTCTCTTGTTTTGTTTGGGGCCAGTACCAGGGATCAAATCCAGAGGTGCTTGATCCACTGAGCCACATCCCCAGCCCTTTTTATTTTTTAATTTTAAGACAGGGTCTCAGAAAGTTGCTAAAGGTCTAAGTTGCTGAGGCTGGTTTAAATCTGCGATCCTCCTGCTTTAGCTTCCCAAGTTGCTGGGATTAGAGGAATGAGCCACTGTTCCTGGCTTATTTTCTTTCTTAATGACATGGTTTTCCTAATGGTCTTTACAGTGAACTAGTAAAACAAAATAATCCTACCACCATTCTTCCTTAAAGGAAGAAAGACCTACTTTTTGTCTGTTTCTCTCTTGTCAGGAGAAAAAGCTTAGATAGGCTTTCCTTTGCCTAGAGTGATATTTCTTAAGGGTAGGACTGAGTGATGCCAAGACCTCTTAGATTCTTTTCAGTTATACTGGCCTGTGGGCAACTAAAGTATGAAGAGAAAAGGTAATTTTGAAATATTCAGTATAAACTTTGCATATACTAAAGTAAAATACTTACTTCTGAAAGTTAGCAAGTTCATTATGAATGTCTCTTAGCTCTTAGAACTTGGTAAGTGTCAAACATTTATTCATTGTTAGCATGGTTTCTAAATTTGAGCCAAAAGGGGGATTTTTCCAATTCATGCTCATCATGGTAACATGTCAGATGAAAAATACATCTTCTTGTTGTTCAATGAATAAACATTGATGGTGGTTCAAAAAAACTTTAAAATTTCTTATTTTGTAAGGATCTCTGAGAAACAGGAAAAATGAAAAAAAAAAAGTCAAAAATTAAAGTCAGTTTCTATTGCAGTAGATCAAAGATCTAGTTATACTCAGGGCATAGCCACTAAGTCATTATGTCTTCTGGTTTCCTTATCCAATAATTTTACTTCATTGACATATTGAATATAACCTTAGCATATTCTTTTAAAAAAACATTAAAAAACTTAAGAACCTTAAAAGAATAAAAAATTAATATTTCTTATTCTTTACTACCATAAGATATAATATTCTATCATTAAAAGATAATTCCATTCAGTTCAGAGATTAACTACTAGTTAATAATATGTGCTTTGGGGAGGAGCAAAACATTTCACTTTTATTGGTCATTAACATGTTTATATGTGCAATCTTTCCTATGATTTTAGTATAGTTTCAGAGTAAGCCTTTTCAGGACTGAGAAACCACTGAGGCAAGTTTTGACAGGATGGAATGTAGGGAGACAAAACAATGATTCAGAGTTACTGTTGAGGGGACCAGGTCCATGCAGAGGTATGGTAAAGGATACTGGGGAGCCAGAGGCCATGTTAGGGCACTGGGAAGCTCAATGGGTCACAAATGTCAGACAAGAGTGAGAATCATGAAGAAGGGGGTACTAATGATAAATTTCACTTTTTGATATAGTTTTGAGACTAGCCCTGAAAATTAAAATTTGAATGGAATGTTTTGGAAATAAGGTAGAGATTTTAATTGCCATATATGTAGAAACGTTGCTTTTTTCAATTATTTTTAGTGTGCATCACAAAGTTTGCATCTTTTAAATCATATGTCATTTAAATGCATAGTATTAACATGGAAGCTGTGATCCCAGTCGAGAATGGGAGACATTGAGATTTATGCAAACAAGAAAAATGGAGGAAATAAAAAAACAAAACTAATTTTTCAAGAGCAGAATAAGAGGATTCAAAAGAGCATTTCTATTGAGCTCCTGTTGAACTCATATACTGGACTGACATACTGGATTAGCTGTAAACCACTTTCCCTGACACATTATTCCTTCTAGCCCTCTTATCTAGTTTCATTCTTTCACACTAAAGCTTCTACAAAGAGTAGTCTGAATTCATTATTTTATCTTCCACCTTTCCTTGACTTCCTATATTAATTCCAATGGATGATATATATTGGACAATATATATATTACATATATATGATATGTGTAATATATGTCATGTATATGTATAATGTGTGTATATACAATTATTTTAACTTTCACCACTCTAGAACTGCCCTAGCCAAAGAAGGTCCTTCAAAATGGTAGGCCCAGTGAACATGGTATCCCTTCACTGGACCTTCTGTTACATTGAGCCTCTTAGCTTTCCAGGTGTTGGTGGGTAGGGGAGCATTTTCTGCAGTCCTGGTTCAGCCTCCGTCACAGGCAGATATGTACCTTAGGCAGGTGTACCTGAGTCTCAGAGTGGAGGCCTTCTCAGGATTCTGCTCTTCTTCCAGTTGCTGGGTTCTATCAGGATTTGGGTCCAGGATGTTTTCTTGCCTCTCCTCTGGGAATGGAAAGTTTTTTTCTGTTACCTTTTCTCTAGCTTTCAAAGATTTTCACATGTGTCCTGGTGGTGACATGTGCTCTTTTTACAGTGACTGAAGGAATTTTTTATGTGTGTAGAGAAATGACTGAAGAATCAGGGCAGTCTTTGGGTATTTTCCATAGCAGCTTCTGCCATCCCCACTTTGAGTTCTGTAAGGAAGGCCTCCAGTCTCTCTTGCTGTTGCCCTTCTTTCTTCTGAGTATCTAGTGAAGTCGATAGAGGAATGAGAGCCTGACAGCTGATTTGTCTTTTCCTATGTCTGTGGCTTCTGTGTGTTCCATATTCATAATAGCATACGCTCAGCATTTAGCATTTTGTTAAAATTTTTAGCTTAATTTTTGTCAGCTAGTATGTCCTTGGTGTTTGCCCTGGCTAAGAAAGTTTTCCCTGCTAATTTTCTTTGAGAAGCACTCATCTTTCCTTAGGCCTCAGATTAGTTTGAAAATCTGTGACCTTACCTCTTTAATACACATAAAGACAAAAATTCTTGACTTTGGTCTACTATTGTATGTCAGTCTGTTTGTACGGCTATAACAATATCAATGATTGGGAAATTTATAAAGAAAGCAAATTCATTTCTCAAAGTTTTAGAAGTTGGGAATACTAAAGTCAAGGTATTGGCATCTGGTGAAAGCCTTCTTGCTATGTCATAGAATGGTAGAAGGCATAATATGAATAAGGGACAGGGGTCTAATGGTAGAGGAAAGAAGTTCACACTTGCAGCCTTGAGCTCTTCTAAAACTGGCATTAATTTATTCATGAAAATGGAGTCCTCCTTGCCCAATCATGTCCCAAAGTTCCCACCTCTTAATGCTGTTGCACTGATGATTAAGTTTCCAACACACGCAGCCAGGCGCAGTGGTGCAAGCCTGTAATCCCAGCACTTTGGGAGGCTGAGACAGAAAAACCTCGAGTTCCAGCCTCAGCAACAGCAAGGCACTAAACAACTCAGTGAGACCCTGTCTCTACATAAAACACAAATAAGGCTGGGGTTGTGGCTCAGTGGTTGAGTGCCCCTGAGTTCAATCTCCAGTACCAAAAAAAAAAACCCCACAAAGTTTCCAACACACGCTTTTAGAGGGGATATACTCATACCACAGCATTACCTTCCTCCTTTCCTTTTTTGTTTCTTTCCTTCCTTCCTTCCTTTTTTGGTGTGTGTGTGTGTGTGCGCGCGCGCGCGCGCACGCGTGTACATGTGTTCTTTTCAGCTTTCTACATCCCAAGAGGAAGCCAGAAGTCTTGCCTTCATTATTAAACTATATTTTGGTAGGTATAGAATTCTTGGTTAACAAAATTTTGGTCCTTCATGCTTCAAAGATGTCTACCTATTGTCTTCAGACCTGCATGGTTTCTGGTATAAATTCTGCTTTCTTCTGTTCTTTTATAAATAATTTCTTTTTTTCCCCTCTGGGTTCTTCTAAGATGTTTGCATTATCACTTTTTCTGCAATTTAATTATATTTTGGTATAGTTTTCTTCATCATCATTTTGCCTTTATTGAATTTTTGCATCAGTGCATTTATAATTTTCACCAAATATGGAAAACTTTATTTCTTCCACAGATTTCTTGTTTACTTTTGTTAATTTTTTTCAGTACTGTTTTCCTGACTCTCATTTTGAACAGTAAAAATTGCTGTGTCTTATAATTCATTAATGATTTCTTCTGCAGTGTATCTGTTGCATCCAACCCGCACCTCTCCCCAAGAAGTGCAGCCCAGACAACTCTGTAGAAGCAGCAAAGTTTATTGAGGAAATAGGCACATAGGCCAATCAATTGGGGTCAGCTCTCCTTTCCTTCAGAGAGTGACCCTGAAGTGAGGGTTTCAGAGGTTATTATAGGGTGGGCTAGCTACATGACTCAGAAAAACAAGATTTGGCCAATATTCAATCTATAGTTATCTACAGTTCAACTGTGACAGTGCCTCCTATGTCCCCTTTCAGTTCCTGGAACTTTAGGTAACTGGCCAGGGGGTCTGGCAGCCTGTGGTTTTGCACCCCTATCCGTGAGAAGCAAGCATAGCAAAGCATTAATCACAGAAGCACAAAGAGCAGGTTAGCAGATACGTGCAGGCCTGAGCCAGAGTGACTCCATCTTGAGTTAGGATTTTCCATATCCTCTTAATTTGTCAGTGAATTTTTAATTTTTGCATTGTTTTTCACTCTAGAAGTCTTTATATATTCTAATACTCTTCCTAACATGTTCATGATTCTTTCTACTCTTTCAAATGTGTGGTGTATATTTCTGATAGTCAACTTAGTGCTATTAAATAATGTTTGATACTTCTCTCCACCCAACATTTGTGTGTCTATTTATATTGCTGTTTTTAATCTCCTGGTTTTCCTGCCCCTGTGCATGAATAGTGATTTCTTTTTTGGATACTAAACATTTAAATTTTATAATTTTTATTTCTTTAAATACATATAAATATCTATATGCTTTTTCTAGGACACAGAAGCCTCAAAATTTTAACTTAATATGTCCTTTTATAGGACATAGTCTTGCTATTGAAACAATAGCCTTCTAGATTGTACTCAATTCTTCATATGTGTAGAGGTCTTTCCACTGTGGCCCATTGAAACAGTGATTCTTCCCAACCTTGTGTCATCTACAGGGATTATTGTACTTTTCTCTTTTCTTATACTTTTTCCCCCTACAGCTTCTGATAATTTCATCCTGTCAGGTATGTGCATATAAGTCCATAGTGAACCACTCAAAGTCTGCAGATCTTTGGAGCCATTCCTATGCAGTTCTTTTTTCTGGGCTGTTCAGTTTGTTGTCTTCTTCTAACACCAGTTCTGACCAACTCTGTCTGCCTACTTAGCCAGGCTTCTGGGCTCTGACTGGGTTCACCCTTGCATTGAGGTCTGGAAAGTCTCTGTGACAAGTTAGCTTTAACGACTGAAGGTCTCAACTCATTTCTTCATTTCCTCAGGGATTACTGTTTCAGAGTGTCTGCGAGGAAGTATCTAAAGTATATTTTATGCAGTTTGTCTATTTGTATAGTTGCATAAGATGAGAGGATAAATTCCATCCGTTTGTACATCATGGCCTCCCAGAGCCTGTTCCATGTTATAGTGCAATTTAGAAACTTGGTTTAATCCAAACATCTGCCCTTTCTACTCTGGTTTCTGAGATGCTAGGGGGCTGTTGGAGGAAGTCACATAAATGTGAGCAATGGTGACACTATATTTTTATGGTCCTCAATTTCAGCTGCCTTCTCAGCACCATTTCCCATTATAGCTATTTCAAATGTTTGCCAACCGCTTCAAGTCCCTAATTCCAACTCTAGAATCTTTCTCTAAGCAAATTAACCTTTTTTTAATATGCTCCAGAGGACATTAAGGCTATCTTATTGTAAATTCCTCAGATCTCCCATCAATATGCCTAAAAACACATCCCTTTTCAATTACTTCCCATGTACTCATTAAAAACATCCTTTCCTCCTTTCTGTGATCGTGGATCATAGATTTTTTTCTATGATGTATTTCTTTTTACTATATTTTGATTGTGACTCTAGTTTTGTCTGATACTATGATTGTTGTAAAATATTAAAACTTTATGAAAGTGAGAACCATTCCATGCATGCCTAAAAAATTAATAATTCACTTTTAAAGTCACCTATTGCTACTTTTTTTCCTCTTGAAGGACATCCTCCACAACTTTGAATGTGGCTGATGGAGGCCATGGTACAGACAACTATTGTCGTTTGAACTAGCCCCTCAGTGCTAACCTCGGCCAAGGGGTTATTCAATATCCTCCAATGAATCTCTCTATGCTACACTTAATGGCAAAATTCTAAAATGGCACTGTGTAGCCTAGCCCTTTGCTATTTTTCCTATCCAGCTAACTCCTCACCAACACACACACTTGTCTTTCTCATTGCACCCTATCCTCACTGGCCTTTTTAATGTCCCTTGTAAAAGAAACACTTTCTGCACATTTGACCGTGCTGTCCTCTCCACCTGGAACCCTCTTTCCTCTATTTCTTATTTTCTTGCTTCTTTGGATACGGCCTAAAAATTCACCTCACCAGGCCTTCCTTGAATACTTTGCATAAAATAGCAACACTCTTAATCTACTCTAGCAATTCCTGGCTTTATTTTACTTCAAAACCTAACATGTAGTGCTGTGACCAAAATACCTGACAAAAAAAAAGTTTGAGAAGGAAGCGTTTATTTTAGACCCACAGTTTCTGAGATTCTGCCCACAATTCTCTGACTTCATTGCTCTAGGGGTTAGGTGGAAGAGTGCTACTCTGCCCATGGCAGCCAGGAAGCAGAGAGAGAGAGACAGAGAAGCAGGGAGCTAAGGAAAAAATATAACCCCAAGGGCAATGCCTCAGTGACCTGCTTCCCCAGCCACAGGTTGTAACTTATCTATATTTACCACCTTGTAATCCATTCAAATTATTAATCCATTAAATGGATTAATCTACTCATTAGGTTACAGCTCTCATTATCTAATAATGTCACTTCTGAACATTTTCTGTATTACCTCACATAAGCTTTTTGGAGGATACCTCATTCAAACCATAACACATACCAATATTAACATTTTCTCACATCAGTAGCAATTATATTATCTTTAATATTTTTATAGCTATCATTTGATTTTAAAACTCACTCATTGATTTCAATTTTTGATTCTTTTAAAATCATAGCAGGAAACTTCCTTGTACACACTGCTATAAACTGTTACTTCCTGAAGAAAGTATTAAAAGTAGAATCTCTCAACCAAAATGTGTGAACATTTACAAATTAGTTTTTGCTGGCAAATTATCTCTAGAAAACTGCTCCAGTTTATACCCACAGCAGAAATGCAAATTCCTTCATAGTTTCCCAGATTCTCACCATCACTGCATTGTTTTTTATTGAATTTTTTTCAATCCGATAAAGATTGCTTTTATTTAGCATTTCTTTAACAGTAAAGTTAAGGATATTATTTATATTATCCATTTGTACTTCTTCATCTTAATTTCCTCTTGAGTTCTCATTCTTTTTGTGATAAAGAGACTTGCTTTTTTTAAGTACCTGATTAATTTTTGGAAATGTTTTATGTACACATGGTTGAGACACTTATTCAAATCATTAGTGTTTATCTATTTGTTGATTACTTGACCTACCAAGTTCTGAAGTGTTCCATTATCACCATAACTTTATTTAATGCATTACATTTTTATCAGCTTTTTGTGTACCACAAAGTGCAAGGTTGTTGGATATATAAAAATTGATACTTTTTTTCACACTTTCACTAGATTTTAATTCCTTGGGTAGGTAGTTCCTACTTAGTCATGAAATGCTTTTGTTCCAAAAAGCATTTTGTGGAACAAAATGATCAGCCTTTCAGTTGTCTTCAGCAGTTAGGATTTTTCTAAACTTTTGGCTCAAACAAATATTTTTATTTGTGTCTGTTCTTTTTCAAGAATAAGGGATTTCTATAAAACATGCTCTTCTTTTCTGTATTTCCCTGTTCTCCATTTTCAAACTCCTGTTCTTACCCAGCTCTTTTAATCCCGCCAAAGTTAATTAAGTAACAAAAGCAGACAGGCAAGCAAACCAACACATAACCCCATCCTAGTTCCTTGCTTAAACTTGAACTCTTAACTGGTGTTCACTTTATTTTTTAAATTTTATTCATATTCAAGTATGTAAAAGTTTAAATCCATGAGTATCTCATTCATCTTTTTTTATCCTTACCTCCTAAAATCTGGGCTCCTTACTTACCTTGATATGAAATTTGCTTGAGGAAAAATTATCAATTATACCTAAACTGCCATACTCAATAACTTTTTGTTGGGCCTCATGTTTATTTTGATCTTTTCTGCATTTATAACCATTAACTTCCTTGAGCAAGTAGTTCTATCCTTCAACTTTATAATACACTTACTTTCTGTCTCCTCTGCCATTCATGTTTCCTTGGTATTGCCCTTTATACATCACGTTTGTCTTTATGCATCATGACTGCTTTCCTCTGATGTGTGGATCATCATGTGTTCAGTATCTCTAAGATGAATTTTCTCCTATACTCAAGATGCACAGAATGCTTTATAGACTATATATGTTCCAAAAGAAGCTGAGAACACATGTAAAACTGAATCATCTTATCTGCACTGTACTCAATCCACATTTCTAAACATTACCTAAAAGTGTTTGTTATATCTACTGTCTTCTAAGTTCCTTTCCAATGTTTTAGTGACATCCAAATGGGAGGCTGGAGAATTTGAAGACATAATCTCTAAGACCCTTAAAGAAGGTTGTACCTCCAGGTTGAAACTAATTTCTGAAATGTTCTGTCCTTATGAGGAGTATGGAAGCAGAACTAGGTGGAGAACTAATGTCTTAGACAGTAAAATCCTTGAGGGATTGTGTTATAGCTGGGCACCTGGTTGAATGGTAGGAGAGAGGAATCAACATTTATCATGGATAATCCTAACTCTAAGTCCATCAAAGGAAACTAATTTTTTTCTGCAAAATATGAAAAATTAGGGTGATTAAAGGACAAAAAATGTTGAAATCTAAAAATAAATGTAACTATCATTTCTATTAATTTATATAATTTTGTGATAGAATTAAACTTATTGGCTCATCTAACTTATACATATATTAGCTTTATTATTTGGCATGTGAAAATATGTCCTGTTTTTTGACCCTAGTGTTTCTGCTTCCTCTTTAAACACTGTTGATTCTTTTGAATGGCCTAAAAGGTTCTGCCAGTTTTAAGCCCAGGAGGTTGGTACCCCATCTGTCTAACTGGAAACCATCTAATCCAAACAGACACTTCTCTTCTTAGTAGGTATTTCCAATGTTCTGTGAAACCAAAACTCCCATCCTGTGCTGCCCATATATCTCTCAATTTGAAAATGTGTTGACCGCATTGGGGGGAATGCCCAAGTGCCCATGCAACCAGAGAGGTTGGCTAAATTGTGGCCAAGTCCCAACAATAGAACTCCAGACAGCAGTAAGTCACCACAAAGAAAGCAGCTCTATCTGGGAATCCAATTTGGTACAAATCCACAGCATCACTCATCAGCTTTGAAGTTAAATCTTATTGGATTAGATCCAATCCAACCTGTGGTATGAGAATAACCCAAACCTAGGGTCCTCAATATAAATTCATAATCAAGAATGATACCATTGATCATTCTATTTTTATTTTTTTATTTGTTTTTATATATACATGACAGTAGGTTGTATACTGACGTATTATACATACGTGGAGTGCAAATCATTCCAGTTAGGATCCCGTTCTTGTGGTTGTATATAATACAAATTTACATTGGTCATGTATTCATATATAAGCAAAGGAAATTATATCTGATTTAGGCTGTTTTTATTTTTTGGTACCGAGGATAGGACTCAGGGACACTCAGCCACTGAGCCACATCCCCAGCCCTATTTTGTGTTTAATGTAGGTCTCACTGAGTTGCTTAGTGCCTCACAGTTGCTGAGGCTGGCTTTGAACTCATGATTCTCCTGTCTCATCCTCCCTAAGTACTGGAATTACAGGCATGTGCCACTGCGCCTGGCTCTGTTTTTCTTATTCGCATCCTCCTCCCTTCCCTTCATTTCCCTTTGTCTAATCAAATGAACTTCTGTACTTCCCCTCCCTACCCTCCCTTGTTATGGGTTAGCATCCACATATGAGAGAGACCATTTGGCCTTTGGTTTTTGAGGACTGACATTTCACTTAGCATGATATTCTCCAGTTCAATTTATTTACTAGCAAATGCCATAATTTCATTCTTTTTTTCTTTTGTTAGGTCAAACAAAATATTTTAATAAATAATAATATGTTCTTCTTTATACCACTGCAATCATAAAACAATTTTAGTTTATTTTTTAACATTTTAAAAATTTTTTTCTAATTAGTTATATAAGACAGCAGAATGCATTTCATTTCATTGTACACAAATGGAGCACAACTTTTCATTTCTCTGGTTGTACATGATGCAGAGTTGTATCATTTGTGCAATCATACATATACCTAGGATAATGATGTTTGTCTCATTCCACCATCTTACCTACCCTTATATTCCTTCCCTTGCTCTCCACTCCCTACCCTTTGCCCAATTCAAAGTTCCTCCATTCTTCCATGCCCCCTTTGCCATTATGGATGAACATCCACTTATTAGAACATTCAGCCTTTGTTTTTTGAGACTGGCTTAATTCACTTAGCATGAGATTCTCCAACTCCATCCATTTACCTGCAAATGCAATAATTCTCTTTTAATGTTAAGTGATATTCCATTGTGTATATATACCACAGTTTCTTTATCCATTCAACTTTTGAGGGGCATCTAGGTTGGTTCCACAGTTTAGGTATTGTGAATTGTGCAGCTATGAACATAGAAGTGGCTGCATCTCTGTAGTATACTGTTTTTAAGTCTTTTGGGTATAGACCGAGGAGTGGGATATGTGGGTTGAGTGGTGGTTCTATTCCAAGTTTTCTAAGGAATTTCCATACTACTTTACACAATGGTTGCACTAAATTGCAGAGCCACCTGCAATATGAGTGTGCCTTTTTCCCCACAAACTTGCCAACACTTATTGTTGCTTGTATTCTTCATAATTGCCATTCTGATTGGAATGAGATGAAATCTTAGAGTAGTTTGAATTTGCATTTCTTTAATTACTAGAGATGTTGAACATTTTTTCATATATTTGTTGATCAATTGTAGATCTTCTGAGGAGTGTCTATTCACCTCCTTAGTCCATTTATTGATTGGGTTGTTTGGCTTCTTTTTTGGGTTTTTTTTTTTTTTTTTTTTTTTTTTTTTTTTTTTTTTTTTTTTTTTTTTTTTTTTTTTTTTTTTTTTTTTTTTTTTTTTTTTTTTTTTTTTTTTTTTTTGATGTTAAGTTTTTTTAGTTCTTTATATATCCTGGAAATTAGTGCTTTATCTGATGTGCGTGTAGTAAAGATGTTCTTCCACTCTTGAGTGCTCTCTCTTCACATTATTGATCATTTCCTTTGCTGAGAAGATGATTGTTAGTTTGAATCCATCCCACTTATTGATTCTTGATTTTATTTCTTGTGCTTTAGGAGTCTGGTTAAGGAAGTCAAGACCTAATCTGACATGATGAAGATTTGAGCTTACTTTTCCTTCTATAGGCACAGTGACTCTGGTCTAATTCCTAGGTCCTTGATCCACTTTGAGTTGAGTTTTGTGCATGGCGAGAGATAGGGGTTTAGTTTCATTTTGTTGGATATGGATTTCCAGTTTTCCCAGCACCATTCGTTGAAGAGGCTATCTTTTCTCAATGTATGTTTTTGGTGCCTTTGTCTAGTATAGGATAACTGTATTTCTGTGGGTTTGTCTCTGTGTCTTATATTCTGTACCATTAGTGTGCATGTCCATTTTGACACCAATACCATGCCATTTTTTATTACTTTAGCTCTGTAGTATAGTTTAAAGTATGATATTGTGATGCCTCCTGCTTCACTCTTCTTGGTAAGGATTACTTTGGCTATTCTGGGTCTCTTATTTATCCAAATGAATTTCATGATTGCTTTTTCTATCTGTATGAAGAATGTTGTTGGGATAATAAATGGAATTGCATTAAATCTGTATGTTTTTGGTAGTATAGCCATTTTGACAATATTAATTCTTCCTATCCAAGAACATGGAAGGTCTTTCCATCTTCTAAGGTCTTCTTCAATTTTTTCTTTAGTATTAAGAAGTTTTCATTATATAGGTCTTTCACTTCTTTTGTTAAATTGATTCCCAAGTATCTTTTTTTTTTTTTTTGAGCCTATTGTGAATGAGGTAGTTTTCCTAAGTTCTCTTTCAGAGGGTTCATCACTGATGTATAGAAATGTATTTGATTTATGGTATTATTTTGTTATTTTTATTTTTGGGTACCAGGAATTGAACCACTGAGCCACATCACCAGCCCTATTTTTATTTTTTTTAGAGATGGTCTCACTGAATTGCTTGGCACCTCACCATTGCTGAGGCTGGCTTTGAACTTGGGGTTCTCTTGCCTCAGCCTTCCAAGCTGCTGGGATTACAGGCACGCATCAATGCACTTGCGGATTTATGGGTATTGATTTTATCTCCTGCCACTTTGCTGAATTCATCTACTAATTCTAGAAGTTTTCTGGTGGAATTTTTTGGATCCTCTAATTATAGAATTATGTAGTCAGCAAATAATTATAGTTTGAGTTCTTTTCCTTTTTGTATCCTTATAATTTCTTTCATCTAATTGCTCTGGCTAGATTTTCAAAAACTATGTTGAATAGCAGTGGTGAAAGAGGGCATCCCTGTCTTGTTCCTGTTTTTAGAGGGAATGCTTCCAAGTTTTCTCCATTTAGGATGATGTTGGTTTTGGGTTTAGTATAGATAGCTTTTACAATGTTGAGGTATGTTCCTACTATCCCTAGTTTTCTAGTGTTTTGAACATGAAAGGGTGCTGTATTTTGTCAAATGCTTTCTCTGCATCACTTGATAAAATCATATGATTCTTATCTTTAATTCTATTGGTGTGATGGATTACATTTATTGATTTCCATATGTTGGACCAACATTGCATCCCTGGAATGAACCCTACTTGATCATGGTGCACTATTTTTTTAATGTTTTTGTATGCAATTTGCCAGAATTTTATTGAGAATTTTTGCATCTATGTTCATCAGGGATATTGGTCTGAAGTTTTCTTTGCTTGAATGTGTCTTTGGCTTTGGTATCAAGGTGATACTAGCCTCATAGAATGAATTTGAAAGGGTTTCCTCCATTTCTATTTCATGGAATAATTTGAGGAGTATTGGGTATTGATTATTCTTTGAAAGTCTTGTAGAACGTGACTGAGAATCTGTCTAGTCCTAGGCTTTACTTGACTGGTAGGCTTTTGATGGTGTCTTATATTTCCTTACTTAAAATTGATCTGTTTAAATTGTGTATGTCCTCCCAATTCAGTTTGGGCAGATCATATGTCTCTAGAAATTTGTTGATGTCATCAAGAGTTTCTAGTTTATTGGAGTGTAAGTTTTCAAAATAGTTTATTGTCTTTTTTATTTCAATCTGTCATGATATTTACTTTTTCATCACAATTTTAGTAATTTGAGTTTTCTCTCTTTTTAATTTGGGTGGCTAAGGGTTTATCAATTTTATTTATTTTTTCACAGAATCATCTTTTTGTCAATTTTTTGAATTGTTCATTTTGTTTCAATTTCATTGATTTCAGCCCTGATTTTAATTATTTTCTGACTTCTACTTCTGGTGTTGATTTGTTCTTTTTCTAGGGCTTTGAGTTGTAATGTCAGGTAATTTATTTGTTGACTTTTCATCCTTTTAATGAATGAGCTTAATACAATTAACTTTCCTCTTAGCACTGCCTTCATAGTGTCCCAGACATTTTGATATGTTGTATCAGAGTTCTCATTTACCTCTAAGAATTTTTTTATCTCCTCCCTGATGTGTTCTGTTATCCATGCATCATTCAATAGTATATTATTTAGTCTCCAGGTGTTGGAGTAACTTCTATTTTTTACTTTCTTTGATTTCTAATTTCATTCCACTACAGTCTGATAGAATGCAGAGTAGTATCTCTATCTTATGTGGATCCAAGGTGTTAGTTTCTACCCTATAATCTTAGAGTGTCTCTGAAGGTTTACAATGTCTAGGTTTGGTGTTGGGCTTCCAGTTCCTGGCCAGTGTCCCAAGATGGAAGCTGCCTCACCTAAAGACAGTGGTGGCAGCAGTAGAATTAATCCAAAATGGTGGTGGAGGTGTACCAAGTTGGAGTCCACCACTTTCAGAGATGGGGCTGAGATGCAGACTCTCCAAATGCCTTGGGCAACTTGTTCAGAGCTATAGTACTCTGGCATGTGGTGCTGAGGCAGGTAGCTGCCTCTAGGTCTTGTCTGTTGTCCCAAAGTGGAGGCTACTACATGGAGAGGGCTATGGGTATGGCAATTGCTGCAGTGTTCCAAGATGGGGGTTAGGGGTGGAGGAGACACATTGGTAAATGGGGAGCCTCAGTGTGGGCTCCACGAAGGTTGGCAGGGTTCTCCTGGGCCTGCCTAGGCTCTGCACAGGTCAGCAAGGCTGTCCAATTTTATCCTTCTTTATGGTTGAGTAATATTCCATTGTATATATATATATATATACATATATATACATATATATATATTCCACATTTTCTTTATCCTTTCATCTGTTGAAGGGTACACAGGTTGGTTCCACAGCTTGGCAATTGTGAATTTAGCTGCTGTAAATATTAATATGGCTGTGCCACAGTACTATGTTGATTTTAAGTCTTTGGCACATGAGTTGAGGAGTGGGATAACTGGGTTAAATGATGGTTCCATTCCAAATTTTCTAAGTCATCTCCATACTGCTTTCCAGAGTAGTTGTACCAATTTGCAGTCCTACTAGAAACGTATGAGTGTGCCTTTTCCCCCACATCCTTGCCAACATTGTTTCTCTTATTCTTGATTGTTTCCATCCTGATGGGAATGAGAGAGAATCTCAGTGTGATTTCTTTAATTTTTTAGTTGTAGATGAACACAATAACTTTATTTGTTTTATATGGTGCCGAGGAGCAAACCCAGTGCCTCACACATGCTAGGCTCTACCACTGAGCTACAATCCCAGCCATCAGTGTAGTTTTAATTTGCATTTCTCTAATTGCTAGAGAAGTTGAACATTTTTGATATATTTTTTGACCATTCATATTTCTTCTGTGAAGTGCCTGTTCAGTATTTTTTGCCTATTTATTGATTGGGTTATTTTTTTATGGTGTTAAGTTTTTTGAGTTCTTTGTATATCTTGGAGATTAATGCTCTGAGGTGCAGGTGGTAAAGATTTTCTCCCATTCTGTAGGCTCACTCTCTTCATGTTCTTCATTGTTTCCTTGGCTGTGAAGCAGCTTTTTGAGGAAGTTTGGTGCCATCCCACTTATTGATTCTTGATTTTACTTCTTGCACTTTAGGTATCCTATTGAGGAAGTCTGTTCTGGGGTAGACATGATAGAGAGTTGGGCCTACTTTTTCTTCTAGTAGACAGAGTCTCTGGTCTAGTGCCTACAAACCCAAGTTGAGTTTTGTGTCCTGCAGATCATTCTTAGAACTGAGTTCATTTTTCAGAATTTTAGTTACTTTGGGTATTCTTACTATGGGAAACTTTCCAGAAAACTTTCACCTTAAGATTAAAAGTACATGTGTATCCACTAATATTTACAGACTAACAATTTACCTGCTATTCATAGGGGTTATCATGATTAGACTGCAAATTTGTTTTATTCTTTTACTAGACTACCTCCAATATCTGATATTGCACCATTACTTTTTAGATGAGAAATTATATGTAGGCTGAAAGTTTTTTGTGGATTCCTTTAAAAAAATCTACTTTTTAATTTCTTAATTTGTGATTTATAAATGGAAGGAGAAAAAGATGGTGCTTAGTCATTACTGGTCATCACAAAAATATTAGTGTTGTTGAAGAATACCTACTTTTCACCCATGTTTAGTGTTCCTTAGCATAACATTGACCTTCCCCTTTGCCAGGAAATAACTGGTTTGTATAAATGGAAAAAGAACTTTTAAAAAAATCTCATTCTCCTATGACCCTTAAATTTTCCTAAGACATTTTGTATCATCTATTGTTTTACGGTCTTCATTTTTAGACAATTCTATCAGCTTTGGTGTCTTAATTCTTGTTTCAGGCTGAATTACCTCATTAAACATTTTCCTAAACTTTGTCACCTTCAAAATTATTCAAATATCTTGATTTTTTTTTGTTGTTGTTTTTACTTTTCAAACTTTCTTTTTCTGTGAAACATTTATTTCTCTATGGTCTTCAGGTTTTTTGACCATTGAATGGTACACCTCAGATTGCTTAGAGATAGCATATGTAAGTTTTCATGTCCTCAAACATGTATTTTAATAAATTATTGATCTGTGACTTTCCAGTTCTTACTGCTTTTGTTTTCTTTGACTGAGGTGTAGCTTGAAAGTCACATTAGTTTAGGTAGCTTGCCTGACCCAAGATGTATATGATCATGAAGGTGAAGAGAAGTACTACATTCACCAAGACATAGCCCTTGAGGATTTCTGAATAGACTCATAAAAGTGGAATAAAATAGAATAATTTACATAGACCTGCTTCCACCTCCACCGTTCACATACTACTCTGTCAGAAGTTTGCTACACTATCAAATATGCTCTATAATTTTTGACTGTGTCCACCTTGAATTACATCTAAAAATCCAAGCTGCTTTTGTTTTTGTCTTTGTTTTGACCAGCTGCTATTGTTGGGTTCTGGAATGTTCCCCAGAGGTTCTGGTGTTAAAGGCTATTCCCCAGAATAACACTATTGGGAAGCGTTGGAAATTTTAAGAGGCCTACTGGGAAGTCTTCCAGTCTCTGAGGGTGGGCCATGAAGGGCTTAGTGGGACCCTGGCCTCTTTGTCTTTATTCATCATGTTCCATCATGAGGTGAATGGTTTTGCTCTGTCATGTGCTCCTGCCATGTTGTGCTGCCTCTCCCCCACAGGAAGCCTAAAAACAATGGATCAACCCAGTCAAGGACTGAAACCTCCAAACTTATGGGCCAAAATACAGCTTTCCTTTTTTTGAGTTGGTTTATCTCAAGTATTTGTTACAGTAATGAGAAGCTGACTAACAATAACTCCCAGGGTCCCACACATCTTAAAAATATAGTTCTTAACCAACTTTGGTAGTTTTCATCAATTATGAGATTTAATTTTATTAGATGACAAATCACATACATAATACAAAATTGGAAAGAATTAAACATGAAAACTAACAGTCTGTTTCCTCCCCACCCCAACCTTTTGTCTAGCAAAGATACACATACACAGCCAACAAAAATCAGAGTGTTTCCAAACATCTGACTTACTCGTTTATTCATTGGCCTTTCAACAATGAAGCACCTTTATGTGCCAGCACTGTTTATGCAGTGGGCACAGAGGGATGAACATAAATGAGGGTAGAAGAATTCTGTGTATCTCAATATTTCTTTAAATTTTAAATGTTCAACATGATTTGTAATATTTCATCTTATCCATTCTTAGATAAAAAACGAAAATGAACAGTATGAAAACAGGAATCCTGCCTGGAAAGCAAACCCAAATTTGGTGGTTTAATAAAACTACTAAAATATCATTGCATATTAAAAATGAATAAAAGAATATAGCATAGCTCTTGTTGGACAGAAAGCAATCAATAAACATATTTTCCATTATATTATTGCTATAAATATTAACCCTATTTTAAAAATCAAAACATTTGGAAACTATATTTGGTTATTCATTAATTAAAGGAGTAATTTTTTTTCTTCTTGCTATTTTAAAATCTTAGTAATAGGGAAGAGAATTAAGACTGAATTTAATGCCTACTTATTCTTCTAAAATAGTATCATGTGGGTGTATAAGTTTTGAAAGATTTAGAACTGCATAACATAGTTTGAAGCAGCTGACATCTTGACTAACTATTTCAGAGGTCTAGATGAAATTTTAATTCACAAGAGAAGAGGAATATTCTAATTTGGTGAACCCCTAAACCCCACATTTTCTGTATTTATTCTTATAAAAGAAAACAACCCTATATGACCACTCCAATTCTCTGAACTCCTTTGTATGCTTCCATATAACTCAGTATAATTTTAAGGTACTTGCCACATTTTAAAAATTATATATTGGTATAATTATTAGATTAAGATATAATTTTCTTATCAGACTACAAACCTGGGGCAGAAACCAGGCCTGTCTTTTAAATCCTGATCTCCAAGTCTTGCACAATGCATGACATCCAATAAGTTTTCTATAAGTACTTATTGAATGATTGAAATCTGTAGGTCTTATTTCTTGTACCATGCATTGGACATTGAGGACAAAAAGCCAATTCTAAAACCTAAGGTTTTCTTTAAGTTCCTCTAAATTGTTGGGGGAATTATTGGAGATACAGCTAAGTTTTTGAGGATCAATATTTTAAAACACTAAGTTGCAACAGTACTTACAAGATCTAAGGGTTTTGTTGTTGTTGTTGTTGTTTTGTTTTTTTAATGGTACTGTGGATTGGACCCAGGGCAGGGCCTCATGCAAGCTAGGCTAGTGCTCCACCACTGAGCTACACTCCTAACACTTTTCATTTATTTATTTATTTATTTTGGGATACAATCTTGCTAAGTCACCTAGGCTGGCCTTGAATTTGCAATCCTCCTGCCTCAGCCTCCTGAGTAGCTGGAATTACAGGCATGTGCCACTGCACCCAGCTAGGTCTAAGTATGATTTCGTTGTTAGTTTTAATAAAACATTTTACCTAAATTAAACATTTCCATCTTCCCAATCGTTGACATTCATCAGCACTCTTCTCTGAGGGTCCCTGAAGCATTGTCTTGCACTCATCCTCCCTCTATTTAGACCAGGCCCCTGTCGAGTGAGCTCCACACATTCTGTGCCATCTCAGGACTGTAGATTTGGAAAACAGCCCTACAGTATGAACATTTTTTCTCTGCAGACTTGTTCAGTGCTCTTTCTGTCTTGGTTTGTTTTGTTTACTCTGTGGTACCTTCACTGTGTACCTCAGGCTACTGGCAGGAATAAGCATCACTTAAAAAGTAATTTAGGAAATAAGTATACTCCCCCTAGGGTGCAAATAAAAGGAAAAGTTGTAGTAAATAGCTAATGTAAGCAAAAGGTGCCTTGGGGGACCCTAAGAGTCACTTCTTTCAAACCAGCAATAACTTCTGGTGCTATTGGTCCTGAGGCAGCAGCCGTCAACATTGTTTAAAAAAGCTCCCTTATGGTGTTCTCATTAATTAACTGCACTGTTTGTTGATTCTAGATTGATTCAGTTTGTTCTCTGGAGAGTGTTTGTGGAAACTCACTAAAGCCTTGATGCAGAATTTCATCTTCAGGCCCTAAATTCCCAGGATGGTGGTTTACTGGGACATATAGAAGATGAAGTGAAAAAGAGAATTTGTTAGATAAAAATGATAATCAAAATATTTTAAATTCAGATGTAATTTTTGAAGATTTTCCCCACAGAGCTAAAAAATTACCTGAAGCAAAGTTTGACTGACAGGCAGGCTTAACAAACACAACAAGACAAATGGCATGCAAAACAGATAGGAAAGTATTTGTTGCTAATTACTTGAGAAAGCATTTTAATTAAGTTGTTTGCCAATTAATGCCTCATTTTTAACATTCCATAAATATTTAAACATGTTTCATAAACTTCCTTCTTATGGAAACATTTGCAAATGTTATTATGGAGTTTCTTTGGGAATCTCATAAGAAAAAAATTGTACAATTAGAGGATTCTACTTGCCATTTCATGAGTAAATTGTTGTCTTTTTAATCTTGGTAGCTATTATACTTTAAAATGTTCTATCTGCATAAACACTTCTTCCATGTTATCTCATCAAGAGTGAATAAATATAGGCCATATATTTTGTTCCTGCCATAAAAATTGAAAATATTCTGGGGCACGGAGGATCATATGTTTAAATTCGGTCTTAGTCAAATAAAAGAAAATGATTTTACATAATTTCTTAAAACAAATAGCAATTGTTAGTATTTCAATCCTCTTCAACCTAAAACCTTCAAAAATGTTACATATCCAACTAAAGTAAATGACAACACACAAGCAAAACAGTTTTCACTATTACCAAGTTTGGGCTTAGTTTATCATAGAAGTATTATGAATTCAACCGAAATATCAACAGTTAACTTCTCTTTTTTGGAATAATCATCCTTATGCTTTTTGCTCACTTTAAATGGTTTTAATGAAACTAAGGGATGAGAATGACTTTGGCCAGAGCATTAGAACACTTGACCCTTTTTGGCACCTGGCATTTTCCCATCTAACTGATACATTGACCCTGTAATAAATTGTGAAGACCAAAGCCTATAGCTACCTGGAATAGGAGCCATCAGTATATTTACTAAGCGTTAGGCAACAGCAAAGAAAGGATGCCCCTACACTCCTGCCATTTAGTCGGTGGAAATCGGAGGGGAGGGAAAGGAGTTTCAAGGGAGTTTTCTGATAATGAAATGGTTTATCCTTCTGGGGCTATGGGAGTAAGAGAGGGATGGGGGAGGTGAGTGGGAGGCATTATGAAGCATCCATGAGGAAATCCGTATTTGTGCAAGCTTGGGACAGTAGCATAGCACCTAAGGGGCCCACAACAAGGGTCTCCAGGCCACTGTACCCCATTAACAGATCACTGTCCCAGCACAAGGAAAGCCAAATTGTACATGTTCCAAATGGGAGAGTTAAACATGAATATAAAAGTTGAGGTGCTATAGGAACTTAGCTATATGTACATCGTATTAACTTGGTTCAAGTATTTCTGTGACCATGTAAATCTTTTGTGTTGCTGTCTAGATGAAAATTAAAATGAACATAAGCTGTGAGCAAAATCTCAGAAGGTTATCATTTCTAGGTATCAGTTAAAATCTACTCTTGTGCTTTTTGGCTTTGGGGGAGGGAGATCATATGATAGAAGGGGAATTATGGAGCAACTTTACCACTGCCTTAGCCTTCTCAAAATTTGCATTTTCTTTGTTGGAACTGATAGAACTAGGGTCTTTGGAGTTATGTATATGTGGACACACTGTACTTACCTGAAATAAGTTAAATG
The DNA here is from genome assembly GCA_004024805.1 of Geosciurus inauris. Lineage (NCBI taxonomy): Eukaryota > Metazoa > Chordata > Mammalia > Rodentia > Sciuridae > Geosciurus > Geosciurus inauris. Next base: position 23,876 of record PVHX01022894.1, read on the forward strand.
GAAGCACTTCCTTCTATCTTCAGTCTGTTATGTTGTAAAATATTAAATAATTCAGTTATCTTGGTCTTACGGCTTAATTGGAAATAAAAATCTTTTGAAAATTTGGGGTGGAAAAAAAATAAGGAAAAAGAAAAACCTTATATGATGATATATTGTCTGTATCAACTTACTTGAGCCATGAGATGACCAGATATCCAGGCAAACATTATTTCTAGTTGTGTCTGGGTATTTCTAGAAGGGATTAGCATTTGAATCAGTGGACTGAATAAAGCACACTCCACCTTCAATGTGGGTGGTCATAATCTAATCCATTGGGGACCTGAAGAGAACGAAAAGGAGAAAGAGAATTGAATTCACTCTCTGCTTGGATGCTTGACCTCAGTCTTCTATCCTCAGCATGTCTGGTTTTCAGACCTTCAGACCTATACTGGAATCTATACAATTGACTCTTAGCCCTTGGAACTACACCAGTGTCTTTTTTGTAGACAGATCATGGGCTTCACAGCATTCTTAATCACATGTCATCTTAGCTTTCTATCTCTAACAAAATATCTGAAAAAACAAGAGGAAAGAATTTATTTTGGTTCATGGTTTCAGAAGTTTAGTCCATGATCAGCTGGCTCCATTGTTTCTGGGACTTGTGGTGAGGAAGAACATCATGGTGGAATGATGTGTGGAACAAACAATTCACCTCAGGGTGGCCAGGAAGCAGAGAGAACAAGGAAGGAGCCAGGGATAAGATATATCCTCCAAGGACATGCTTCTCATAACCTATTAGGCCCCACCTCCTATAGTTTCTATCACCCCCCAATAATCTATTCTGTTTCTCTGGAAAACACTGACAAATAAAGCTTACACATGGTGCCTTTTTATATTCACATAGTGAATGAGGGGAAATTGCTAAAATTATTTGGGTCACATTTCATCTTTTTCTATGAAGAACTAACTGGGGCTGGACTTATTTTTCCTGATGTAAATAACTAAAAGCTGTACAAAAATACATGGAACTGTTTTCAGACATGGTACAGCTGTGCAGGAATGTGATAACTTAGAATGGCTATCCTGGTTTCCTGCCTGGAGGCACTTTCTGATCAATGTATGGGACAGAGATCTCACAGGGCATTGGCTGAGTCAGGGAGACAGAGGTTGGATTTGGGAGGCTCAGGCAGCTGGAATCTGTGGGGCAGAGAACCAGAGGTGGGGGATGCAGACTTATTTCACTCACCATAAAGACTTGCAGTTTTGTCCATTTTTGCAAATTACAGGATTTCATTCTTATTATGGCTGAATAATATTCCATTATGTATATAGAGAATGAAAGACTTGAGCTAAATAAACTCCATGACAGGCTTTGGACCCTCCAGAAAGATTAGTAGGCCTGACTTTAGATCCCAGGAAAAGCCACACATGCTCAAGACTAAAGCCACTCTTCGACCACCCTCAGAGCAGCCAATCAAAAGAGGTTAAAAATTATACACCTGGCATTCCTGAAGTCTGAGTCAGGGTCTAGGAGACTCTAGATAGTTACTTCGTACAAACTACCCAATCACTCACCGCTTGCTCAAACCCAACATGGGCCCTTTAAACTCACCTGTAGTTGGTCATTTTCTAAACATTCTCTAAGGTCATGATTGGGTCTCGCCAAATGTAATGAACACCCCCCAGATTCTGAATGGTCAGTATTGTCACCATAGGTGCTGTATGATTGTAATTGGTGCTTGTGTAATGATGCAATGCATACATCATGTCCACTGCCACCACTTGTCCCCTCCCCCTATATAAAAACCTGCTCAGCCATTGTTTGGGGCTGCACCTCCCTACCCCCTGTGTAGGTGAAGGTGTGCAGTCCCTGCTTGAGCTTGAAATAAAGACCCCTTTTGTGATTGCATCGAGATTGGACTCCTGGTAGTCTCTGGTGGTCTCATGAGTGTGGGCATTACAAGAAATCCATTCATCTGTCAATAGACACCATGGTTGATTCTATTCCTTGGCTATTGTTTGGCTAATGCTTCATAAATGTGGGCATGCAAGTTATCTCTCTGGTATGCTGATTTTATTTCCTCTGGATATATACCCAGCAGTGGGATTGTTGGAGCATATGGTGGTTCTATTTTTAATTTTTTTTTTTTAGTAGGGTCCACACTGTTTTCCATTGTAGTCATCCTAATTTATGTTCTAAACCAACAGCATATTAGAGTTCCCCTTTCCGCATACTGGATACTTTGAATCAGAGGACATTAAAAGACCTTAGAAGCAGCCTTAGAACCCAAATCTCTCTGACCTTTAGCCCTCTTGTCTCTTGCCCTTCATTCTCCCTGAAAGTAAATCAGGGAAACTAGAATTCCTCTTCCTCAAGGTGAATCACAGAAACCAGAACACATTTTCCTCAAAACAAACCAAAAGCCTAAAATTATTACCCTAACCATCCCCCAATTTTCTGTATAAGAGCTGGCCATAAAAAAAATGAGGACCTACATTTTCTTTTCTTTCTTTTTTTTAATTTTTTTATTTTTCTCAATTTGCATTTTAATACATGTTATCAACCATAACAGAAAAAAAAAAACATTTTCAGAAGCTGTACACACTGTTCACTGAAAACATTTGTTGAGGCAAATAGAAAAAAAAATTGTTACAATCATAATTTTTCTAACTTTGCACATTTCTTCATATATATGTTTATTGATTGTACATCATCTTCTGAGAGGTTTCTATTCAGCTCCTTAGCCCATTTATTGATTGGATTATTTGTTTTTTTGGTGTTAAGTTTTTTGAGCTCTTTATCTATCCTGGAGATCAGTGCTCTATCTGATGTGCGTGTGGCAAAAATTTGCTCCCAGAATGTAGGCTCTCTGTTCACTTCATTGATAGTTTCTCTTGCTGAGAAGAAGCTTTTTAGTTTAAGT
>PVHX01022895.1:0-26776 GCA_004024805.1 Geosciurus inauris
TTCCTTCATTTCAAGGATTTCTGTTTTGGGGTTTTTGTTTTTTTTTTTATTTCGGAGTCTCTCTCTTTTTTTTTTTTAATATTTTTTAGTTATGCATAGACACAGTGTCTTTATTTTGTTTATTTATTTATTTATTTATTTTTAAATTTTTTTTAGTTATAGATGGACACAATGTCTTTATTTTATTGCTTTATATGTGGTGCTGAGGATCGAACCCAGGGCCTCACGCATGCGAGGCAAGCGCTCTACCACTGAGCTACAATCCCAGCCCCATTGTTTATTTATTTTTATGTGGTGCTAAGGATCGAACCCAGTGCCTCACACATGCGAGGCAAGCGCTCTGCCACTGAGCCACAACCTCAGCCCCGGAGTCTCTCTTTTTTGAAGTAATCTTTTGCTCCCTAATCTTTTGCTCCCTAATGTATTTGCTCTCTAATCTCTGTGTTGGATTGATCAATTGATCAATCAGCCTGTAATTGCTGTCTTATATTATTTTGTGCTTTACAGATCATTTAATTATGTACATTCTGAACTCCTTTACATTTTATCTACTGTGCTGTCAAGGGATTCTATTATTGTTGCATCTTGGTTTGTTTGGAGCATTTTCTTCCCTTGTTTTTTATGTTGTTCATGTGTCTTCTCTAACAGTGTGGATCTGAGGTATTAGTTTCTACCCTATAATCCTGTAGTGGCTCTGCAGGTTGCAAATACCTCACCTCTAGTGTAACCAGGCCTGCAGGGACCTTGGTGATGGTCTTCCTGGTCCTAGCTATTGTCTCTAGATGGAAGTCAGCCAGGACAGTCATGCATTGGTAGGTGGGGGGCTGCGGTTTGGTTGCTGTCCTCCTTTGCATGTCGGGCTGGAGTTGATCTCCTCCTCCATGCTTTGGGTCATCCTCAGCTCTTTTTATGTTTTTGTTTATAGAGTTAGGGTCTTGCTGAGTTGCCAAGGCTGGCCTTGAACTTGTGATTCTTCTGTCTTAGTATACTGACTCAGTGGGATTACTGGAGTGCACCACCTTGCCCAGTGAATGTCTTTGTTGACTAAGTTCAAATTCTGAGGTTTCCCAGAATGGCTTTACTCTATTTTTTTTTTCCCTATAAACCCTGTTTTTCCTATTTTTAAATGAGCCTTATTTTTCTTTTTATCATTATTCTTTTGTTATGGGGGTTGAACTGCTTAGGGGCATTGAACCGCTGACCCACATCTCCATCCCATTTTATATTTTATGTAGAGACAGGGATTCACTCAGTTCCCTAGAGCCTCACAAAGTTGCTGAGGCTGCCTTTGAACTCGCAAACCTCTTGCCTCAGGCTCCACAATTGCTGTGATTACAGGCATACACCACCATGGCTGCTTTGTTATTCTTTGTGGGGTTTTTTTGTTGGTTGGTTTTCTATTTTCATTATAGTTGATATGTGAACATTTGAGGAGTCTGATGGGTATGTATATGAATTAGATTCTCTTCTTTCAATTTTTGAGCAGAAATATTTGATGGGGTTAATTTTGATTTCAGCCCCTGCTTTGAAGGTTATGGTAAATTTGAAACTAGTGTCAGTGGAGTGCATCAATTTATCTTTGATTTATGTATAGTCCTTTGTTGTTTTCCAGTGATCTTTAATAATTATATTTCTTTGACTTTTTCCTCAAGCAAGGACACAGATACTGCCCCTTCTCATTCTCTCTCTTTCATGGTGCTGGTGATTGAACCCAGGGCCATGTGCATGCAAGGCAAGCACTCTACCAACTGAACTATACCCCCAGCCCCACCAATCTCTTGATGGTGTTTTATATTGAGTTAAAATATTTAGTGTGTCTTTAATCATGTATTCATTTTTTTCCTGATGTTAATCGTATGTTTTGGGGGACTGGGTATTGGCGATTGACCCCAATTGCACATGCTAGGCAACTGCTCTAACACTGGACTACATCTCTAGCCCTTTTTCAGTGTTCATCTTGAATCAGGATCTCCCTAAGTAGCCCAGGCTTCCCTGGAACTTAGGATACTCTTGCCTCAGCCTCCTAAGTAGCTGCAATTACAGGTGTGTGGCACAATGCCTTGGAGCACACCAGTCCTTTTTCATGCCATATATTGCAAAAATTTTTGAACTTTGTTGTCTTTTACCTTCCTCCATTTTTATAGATTTAATTTGCTCCACTTATTTTTTAGGAATTATTACTTTTTTTTTTTTAATTAGTAAACGCTTTGTTTTCTATGTTTAAAGAGTATGTGGCTTCTCAAATTATTTCAGTATTGTCTTTCTGGTTTCAATGTGTAATTTGAATTTCATCCTTAGAATAGAGGGCAACAAGCTGGGCGTGGTGGCACATGCCTATAATCCCAGCACTTTGGGAGGCTGAGACAGGAGAATCATGAGTTCAAAGCCAGCCTCAGCAATGGCGAGGCGCTAAGCAACTCAGTGAGACCCTGTCTCTACATAAAACACAAAATAGGGCTGGGGATGTGGCTCAGTGGTCAAGCACCCCTGAGTTCAATCCCCAGTACCCCCCCAAAAAAAAGAATAGAGGGGAACACATGGCATTTCCAGGTAAAGAGATACCTTTTTGTCCCTGTCTTGACTATTAGAGAGATTGGGTGTCTGGCCCTGTTGTACAGTGCCCGCTGTGTTATGATTCAGTTCTCTGTTCACATGTGAGCCCACTGAATGCTCTTTTCTTCTTTGTGATCTCTTTGTTAATCTTGCTGTTATAGTGTACTTTTCTAAATAGTGTGATTCCAAAATGTCTTATATATATTAGTCAAATGATCACTTTATTATTCCAATGAGTTTAAATATTGTTAGACATATATTATACCCAGAGGATTTCATAAACGAGTTTTTTTCTTTTGTTTTCTTCCTTTTTTTTTTTTTCTTTTTCTCTTTGGTTCAGGGAGTGATGACAGAGGCACTAAATCACTGATCCACGTCCCAAGCCCTTTTTTTTTTTTTTTTTTTAATGGACACAATGTCTTTATTTTATTGGTTTGTATGTGGTGCTGAGGATCGAACCCAGGGCCTCACGCATGCGAGGCAAGCGCTCTACCGCTGAGCTACAATCCCAGCCCCCAAGCCCTTTTTAAAAATTTGTTTCTTTTACATTTTTTTGAAATTCTTTTGAGACAGGGTGTCACTAAGTCCAAGTTGCTGGGAATATAGACATGTGCCACTGCACCAGGCATAACATAGTTTTGTTTTCCTAGGAAAAGGACTTGTTCTTGGCATTTTGCAATTTATAGGTCCATGTGAGAGGTGACATCTTGGTGACACTGAAATCTTTCTAAGAACATGTACCACTCCCCTCCCTTTTCTTGAGCTTTAACATTCTCCAACAAAAACTTTAATAATTACCTATTAGTCTACTGAATTATCCTTCATGATTCTTAATTTACTATTTTATTCTGGTTGACCTCCAGGAACTAAGATATAGCCTTCCAGTGGTAGTCCCTGAGTGCAATCCCAAAGGATGTACTGAATTCCATAAATAAGGAGTTGTAAAAAGAAGTTTTAAATCTGATCTAATAGACCAGTTCACTAGAGATTCATCACCCAGAGTGTATTTGGGGGGCTGATGAGGTAGGCAACATCTGACGAGCATGTCAGAATATTGCAAACATTTAGAGGACCAACAGGACTTGAACAGGCTGCATTTTGTTGGGATAACCTGCTTGGGAACCCCAGTTTCCTCTTTACAGTTATGCTGGTGAGGTCCATCCCAACAGTAGTTCCCAGATACCAACAAAGGTCAAAGTTTGTTCTCAAGTATATCTAAGAATATGATGTATCAGGACAGCTACTGTTATTAAGCACAGTACATAGTTGGACTTCGTTGTGAGAAGTGCTAGAGACCACCAGTGTGCAAAGGATTGGAGTGACTCAGTAGCACAGAGTGTTCCTATTCTGTTTCTCCACCAAGTAGGTGCAATCCAGCATGAGAATTGCTGTGTGAGAGGACGTGAGCATGGCTGGAGAGTAAGAGTGTGACAACCAGGTGATGGAGTATTGGGAGGACATGGTATCATGTGAAATTCTCACAAAGTGAGTGTAGGTCTCCAGTGCTGTGCATGTCACTTCTTCCTGGGAATACATATGGGATGTTTTAGGAGTCAGTGACCTTTGAGGATGTGGCTGTGAACTTCACCCTGGAGGAGTGGGCTTTGCTGGATCCTTCCCAGAAGAAGCTCTTCAGAGATGTGATGCAGGAAACCTTCTGGAACCTGACCACTGTAGGTAAGGGTAACATACTTTCCTCACTTAGTCAATCAGAGAACACTTGTTACTTGCTTACCAGTGCTGTTCCATGATCTGAAATATGGAAAGTCCACATTTTGGTGAATATACTGGCAGAGTGACATAAAACAGATCAGCAAGAATCTGATAGTTCTTATATAACATTGAAATGAGTCATAATGATGTTTCTGGGTCTGCATTTTAGGCAAACACTGGAAAAATCAGGCCATTGATGATCACTACAATTCCAGGAAAAATCTAAGGTAATTGAACTCACAAGAGAAGGCAATGTCCCTCATATATCTTGGAGTAACTTATAAAAAATTATGACAAGAAGAAAAAGATACATGCCAAGATTCAGATTGATTTTATCTCCCCTTTCTTGCAGCAGTGCATACATGTTTATCAAATTCCAAAATGTTCCTGTATGGGCACCATCTAGAGCACTGACATGATGCCACAAGTGACAATTTCTGATATATTATAATATATAAACTGTGTTCCATACACAAATTATTAGAAATGTATGAAATTGCCTTCAATTGGCACTGCTTTTTGAAGATACTTTACTGTGTATATGCAAATATCACAAAATCCAACCTGAATATTGTCCCATGCATTTCTCCTAAGTAATATTTAGTAATGTTTAAGTCTGATATACATCTTCAGTGTTACCAAAATACTTAATTTGAAAGGAGTATTTAGAACCCTGAGCTGGGTGGTGGCGCACACCTGGAATCCTAGCAACTTGGGAGACTGAGGCAGGAGGATCACTAGTGGGAGGACACTTCTAGTATTTTATTGAGCCCCTGAGCAAATTACTGAGAGGCTTTCTCAAAAAATAAAGAATAAAAAATAATACCTTTAAAGGTGCTAGAATGTAGCTCAGTAGTAAAACTTGCAGAACATAAAACCTGTTCTTCCGGTAGATCATTAATAAGCAAATCCTTAGTAATGTTCTTTCCATTCTTTGCAGAAATCAAGTTGTAGAAAGATTGTGTGAACTGAAAGAAGATAGTCAATATGAAGAAATACTCAGCCAGGTCATAGATCCTCTTATAAACAAGAGATGTTCTAGAGTAAAACCAAGTGAACACCATGTATGTGGAGACGTCATCATTGCTGATTTATCCCTGGCCATGTGCCTGACAGCTCATACTGGACACAAAGCACATGAGTATCAGGAACATGGACAGAATCCCTATGAATATAAGGAACATGGGAAAGCCTTCCATTATTGCCAACATTTTCAGAAGAGTAAAAGAACTCACACAAGAGAGAAACCCTATGTGTGTAAGCAATGTGGAAAAGCCTTTAGTTCTTCCAGGTACATTAAAATCCATGAACGAATTCACAGTGGAGAGAAACCTCATAAATGCATAGAATGTGGCAAAGCCTTTCATTTTCCCAGTTCCCTTCAAATTCATGAACAAATTCACAGTGGAAAGAAACCCTATATGTGCAAGCAGTGTGGGAAAGGCTTTAGTACTTCCAGATACATGAAAACACATGAGAAAATTCACAGTGGAAAGAAACCCTGTGTATGTCAGCAATGTGGAAAAGCCTTTAGTTCTTCCTATTATGTAAAAATCCATGAACGAATTCACAGTGGAGAGAAACCCTGTGTATGTCAGCAATGTGGAAAAACCTTTAGTTCTTCCTATTACATTAAAATCCATGAACGAATTCACAGTGGAGAGAAACCCTATATATGTAAACAATGTGGGAAAGCTTTTCATTTACATAGATCCCTTCAAAGACATGAAATAACGCACACTAGAAGGAGACCCTATGTATGTAAGCAATGTGGGAAAAACTTTATTTCCTCCAGTTCCATTAGAAAACATGAACGAATTCACAGTGGAGAGAAACCCTATACATGTAAACAATGTGGGAAAGCCTTTCCTTTTCTCAGTTCCCTTCAAATGCATGAACAGTTTCACAGTGGAATGAAACCATATGTATGTAAGCAATGTGGAAAAGGCTTTAGTTCTTCTAGTCACGTGAAAACACATGAACGAATTCATAGTGAAGAGAAACCTTATACATGTAAACAATGTGGGAAAGCTTTTCGTTTACACAGGTCCCTTCAAATACATGAAATAACCCATAATGGAGAGAAACCTTATGTGTGTAAGCAGTGTGGAAAAGGCTTTAGTTCTTCCAGCTCCATTAGAAAACATGAACAGATTCACAGTGGAGAGAAACCCTGTGTATGTAAGCAATGTGGAAAAGCCTTTAGTTCTTTCTATTACATTAAAATCCATGAACGAATTCACAGTGGAGAGAAACCTTATAAATGTAAACAATGTGGGCAAGCCTTTCATTTTCCCAATTCCCTTCAAATTCATGAACAAATTCACAGTGGAAAGAAACCCTATGTATGTAATCAATGTGGAAAAGGTTTTAGTTCTTCTAGCTCCATTAGAAAACATGAACGAGTTCACAGTGGAGAGAAACCCTATATATGTAAGCAATGTGGAAAAGGCTTTAGTTCTTCTAGGTACATGAAAACACATGAACAGATTCACAGTGGACAGAAACCTTGTGTATGTAAGCAATGTGGAAAAGCCTTTAGTTCTTCCTATTATATTAAAATCCATGAACGAATTCACAGTGGAGAGAAACCTTATAAATGCAAACAATGTGGGAAAGCCTTTTGTTTTCCCAATTCCCTTCAAATTCATGAACAAATTCACAGTGGAAAGAAACCCTACATATGTAAACAATGTGGAAAAGCCTTTAGTTGCTCCAGCTCCATTAGAAAACATGAAAGGACTCACAGGGGAGAGAAACCCTGTAAAGGTAAACAATGGGAAAGCCTTCAGTCGTTCTGATGCAACTCAACACTGGAGATAAACCCTATGTATGGAAGCAATGTGGAATAGGCTTTAGGTCTGGCCACATTAAAATACATGAACAGAAGTCACAGTGAAGAGAAACCCTATACATGTAAATAATGTGGGAAAGCTTTCATTTATTCCTATATAGTCAGAAGACATGAAATAACGCACACTGGAGAAGAACCCTCTGTGTAAAAGCAATGTAGCAAAGCCTACAATGATCTCAGTCCCCTCAGACAACATAAAAGAGTTCACAGTGAAATGAAAAAATGCATGTGAGCAGTGTGGGAAAACCTCCAGTGATTCCTCCACCCATGTATTTTAACATGAAAGAATGCACATTGGAGAGAAACCCTGTGTGTGTGTATAAAGAATGAAGCTCCATCCAGTTACCTTCTCAAACATCAAAGAATTTATACTGGAGAAAAACTATTAGTGTTAGCACTGTCAGAATGCCTTTACAGTGGAAATTTTTACATGTTTACAATTCCCTTTGATACTATGAAAAATCCACAGTGGGGAGGGACCGTAATGATGTCAGCAATGTGGGAAAGCTTTTTTCCTCAGATTTTTTCAACTACGTGAAGGAACACACTGGAGAGCAACCCTGAATATCGAAAATTGGGGAGTCTCTATTATCACATGAACTTGTTAGCAAACATGAGAATGCAGGTGCAATAACTTGTATTATTGCAAAGGATGTGGAGACACTTGTCACCTTGGTTCAGTGTACCTATATAAATAAATACAGTGTGCAGTGGAACCTGCAATAAAAGACATGTGCCATGATCTTTGTTTGGTTCACGTGTAAGAAATCAGTGGATTAAAACCCTGTGAATGTGAAATATTCCTAAAAGAGAGTCAGTTGTAACATAGTTTCAGAGGCCTATGAAAATTCCTTGTGTAGCAGAATCCTGTACATGCAATTCATATGAAGAGGTTGGTGTAAAGTCATTTGTTTAGAAGTCTCCAGAAAATGTACTACCTGGAGATTTCCCAAAACTTATGTTATTTTCACCAGTAATTCTTTTTTTTTGGTACTGGATATTGAACTCAGGGATACTCAACCACCAAGCCACATCCCCAGCCCTATTTTGTGCTTTATGTAGAGACAGGGTCTCACTGAGTTGCTTAGCACCTCACTGTTGCTGACGCTGACTTTGAATTCGCGATTCTCCCATCTCAGCCTCCCGAAGTGCTAGGATTACAGGCGTGCGCCACCAGGCCCGGCTCAGTAATTCATTTTTTAAAAAATATTTTTTAGAGTTGGGGTGTGGCTCAGTGGTAGAGCACTTGCCTAGCATGCGTGAGGCACTGGGTTTGATTCTCAGCACCACATATAAATAAAATAAAAGTCCATTGACAACTAAAAAAATATATATTAAAAAAATATTTTTTAGTTGTCAGTGGATCTTTATTTTTGTTTATTTATATGCAGTGCTGAGAATTGAACCCAGCACCTCACATATGCTAGGCAAGTGCTCTACCACCGAGCCACCACCCCAATCCCAGTAATTCATTTTTTTTTTTTTTAAATATATATTTGTTTAGTTGTTGATGGACACAATGTCTTTATTTTATTGCTTTGTATGTGGTGCTGAGGATCGAACCCAGGGCCTCACGCATGTGAGGCAAGCGCTCTACCGCTGAGCTACCATCCCAGCCCCCAGTAATTCATTTTTAATTTTTAAAAAAATTTTTGGTTATAGATGACAAAATATCTTTATTTATTTTTATGTGCTGCTGAGGATTGAACCCAGTGCCTCACCAGCACAAAGGCAAGCACTCTACCATTGAGCCACAACCTTACCCCGCCGCTGCACAGTAATTCATTTTTATAGTAGATCTCTGCACTATTGTTTCTAATTTATATTCTTGAAAATAAAGATTGAGGTGAAACACTTCTGTGAGTTTGGTTTAGACTGTACTATCTGAGTTTAATAGGTAGTGTATTTTTAATCAAATCAGGTAGTAAGCCATCTTGAAGCATGCTGTAATCAAAGCAAATTGATTTGTATTTCTAATATGCCATTAGGCTTAATTTGTATGGAGTTTTTAAACAATTTTGATTAATGGGCCACTGAAGAATAAGTTTTTCTTGATTGTTGCAAATTTTCTACTGGCCTCACATGATGGGTTATGGATATCTCTCTACATACCTGTACACACACAGATATGTGTGTATATACATATATATGATATACAGTTATATGTATACATGTGTATGTTTCTCTTCAGGGGAAAAATGACATTTTTATATTTCCCATAGTATTGCATCATGAAAATTACACATAATGGTGTAATTTTCATTTCTACATATTTGTACCTGCCGATAATATAGCAATAGATGTGTATTTTCTTCAAACCAGATTTTTGTGCATGCTTTGTTAGATTTTCTTAAATGTTTCAAATTACATATTAACATACATTAGCTTTTCTTTAACATTTTTTCTTGTATATATTGGTATTGTGGTAGAATTCTTTTTTTGTAATACAGATCTTCTGAGAAGAATAAAATTCTTTTTCAGTAGGATAGCAATTCCCTTTAGTTGTAACTTCCAGTTAGACTTCCCTATTGAATTAATCACAGATGTCATCTGTACAACACTTCCTATAGCTCAAGGAAAATCAGGTTGCTGTGTCAACACTACAAACTAGTTCATGACTCAGAGGCTCCCCCCCCCTTTTGTGTTTATTTGGTTTTTTGCAGTTCAGCATGTTGATTCAAGGCCTCACACTTTCTAAGTAAGTGCTCTACAACTGAATTATATCTACATTGCCCATGCTAATGTCTAATTTGCAATCTTACTGACTTAGCCTCCCAGAAAACAGATTTTAGGCCTGTGTCACTCAGCCCAGCTTATCAAGATAAATTTTACTAGGGGCAGGGAAGAGTTCAAAAAGAAGATTAAAAAGGCCAGCAATAAATTACCCTTTTTCTGAAATATACACTGCTTTGTCTCACATTCCAATGTACTTGATCTTGTTAGGCCAAAGGCATCTATTTGCTTGAAGATGAATTAGAAATATTTTACAGAAATCAGAGAAGGAACCTATGACTATTGACTTCCAAAATAAAAATTTTTTTTTGAGTTCTCATTTATAATGTAGTATTAAAGTCTATCAGAAGTAGACACTACTCTTTTGGGGGAGTGGTAATAGAATTGGTTCCAGGGGTGCTTAACCACTGAGCAACATCCATAGCCCTTTTATATTTTATTTAGTGGCAGGGTCTTGCTAAGTTGCTCCGAGCCTAGATAGGTTGCTGGTGCTAGCTTTGAACTGGAGATCTTCCTGCCTCAACCTCCAGAGCTGCTGGGATTACAGGCATGCACCACAACACCCAACTGTTTCAAATACCATTTGAAAGAGGTCATTTACTTTGAAGCATGTGAGAGCCTCAGGGACATTAAACTTGGGACCAGTTTGACCTTTTTTGATAGATATTCATTGTGCTTTGCATTTTTTTTTTAATATTTTTTTAGTTGTAGATGGACACAATGTCTTTATTTTATTGCTTTGTATGTGGTGCTGAGGATCGAACCCAGGGCCTCACGCATGCGAGGCAAGCGCTCTACCACTGAGCTACAACTCCAGCCCTGTGCTTTGCTTTTTTTTTTTTTTTTTTTTAATTTTTTTAGTTGTTGATGGATCTTTATTTTATTCATTTGTTATTTATATGTGGTGCTGAGGATCGAACCCAGTGCCTCACGCATGCTAGGCAAGCGCTCAACCACTGAGCCATAGCCCCAGCCCTGTGCTTTGCATTTTTAATGGAACAATATTTGGATGGATCAATCAGTGGTGGAGTGGTTGAGTCAAGGGAGTTTCATAATGGTGAACACAATATGTCAAATCCCAGGCAGAGAGCCCCTGGTGACAACCATCAACTGGGAAGATGTGGGAACCATGGAAGCAAAGGGAAAATGAAGAATTCACTTTGTGTTAGAGGGCCTTGAGGTGAGATTCCTCCACACAGCCCTGATGAGCCGGGATCCATTCTAATGGCTCCCGTAACTCTTGGCATCACACATGAGCCCAGTGTATCCTCCATAGGGAGCCAAGAGGTCAGTTTCTTCTTGGATACCTGTGCCAGATTTTCTGTACTCACCTCTTACCCTGGACCCCTCTCTCTCTCTCTCTCTCTCTCTCTCTCTCTCTCTCTCTCTCTGTTAATATTATAATGATACAAGGGATGTCTGCCTACTCCCCGTATGAGTAGGATGGGATGATATTTTTTCATGTGTTCCTGATAATTCCAGAGTGCCCTACTCCTTGATTGGGCAGCAATTTCCTTTCAAAGCTCCAGGCTCCCATTAAGAGGAATTTATGACTGCTATGTTTACATATATTAGAATGCAACATGAACCCTGAAATATGGACCAATGAATTCAGGCAGAGTTGGTTGGGCAACCTTGTCATCCCAATTAAAATAGTCTTAAAGAATCCTTCTGTCTTTTCTCATCAGAGACAGGACTCCTGCTCCCAGAGGCAGAAAGGGACTTATTGGAGACCTTTCTGGACCACAAATGGCAGGGGCTTCTAGTGCCCTGCAACAGTCCATGCAAAACACCCATCTTAGGAGTTCAGAAGCCACACAGGGAATGGCACCTATGCAAAACCTTAAAATAATTAAAGCAGTCGTTTTTCTCCACCCTGTAGTTCCTAACCCATATATAGTCTGTTATCTGAGATTGCAGCAGCTGCTGCTTGGTTTACTGTATTAGATTTCAAGGATGCCTTTTTCTATATACCTCCAGACTCTTAATCACAATATTTGCCTTTGAGGAACCAGGTAGAGGATCTCCATTAACCTAGACAGTGTTGCTTCAGGGATTTAGAGGTAGCCCTCACTTGTTTTGACAAATGATAAACCCTAGTCAAAGACCTAGCAGAATTGAGAGAGGTCATCTGTGGTTGTTCTCCAATATGTAGATGACAACATCATGTGTGCCACCACCCAGCAGGAATATCAAAAGGCTACTACAGGGGGGCTGGGATGGTAGCTCAGCGGTAGAGCGCTTGCCTCGCATGCGTGAGGCCCTGGGTTCGATCCTCAGCACCACATACAAAGCAATAAAATAAAGACATTGTGTCCATCTACAGCTAAAAAATATATATATATATTTTTAAAAAAAAAAGGCTACTACAGAACTCCTAAATTTCTTAGCTGATAAAAGTTATAATGTCTCAAAAAGGAAATCTCAGTAGTGTCAACAACAGGTTCAATGCTTAGGATTACAGCTGTCTCAGGAAATCTACAAGGAAGGAAAGGAGAGAAAAACCCCCACAGGGCCATACCCTCTACCTGAAACAGTAAGGCAATATAGAGGCTTCTTGGGGTTAACTGGGTACTGCAGGCTTTGGATTCCTGGGTATGGGGAATTAGCCAAGCCTCTAAAGCCTCCTTGAAGAAAGCCTACACCAAAGAACTGCCCTAATATGGGAACCCGAACAAGGAGCCTTACTTCAAGACCCAGCCCTCAGCTTACCTCTGGAGCAAAAATTAACCTGTTTGTCATTGATAGAGTAGGAATAGCCCTGGGAGAGGTCACACAAATGAATGGACCAGCTCAACTGCCAGTGTCATATATCAGTAAGAAGCTTGACATAGTGTCTCAGGGATGACCCCACTGCTTGGGAGTAGTTGCAGCACTTGTCCTGCTAGTCTCTGAGGCGATCAAAATCACCCTGGGAAGACACCTCATTGTCTATACCTCTCATGATCTTGCAGGGATTTTAAATACGAAAGAGGGTTATCGCGGGGCTGGGATTGTAGCTCAGTGGTAGAGCGCTTGCCTTGCATGCGTGAGGCACTGGGTTCAATCCTCAGCACCACATAAAAATGAATAAATAAAGATATTGTGTCCATCTACAACTAAAAAAATATATATATATTAAAAAAAAAAAAGAGGGTTATCGCTTTCACTTGCCTCCTGAAATACTTGGCTTTACTCCTAGAAGGATCTTTAATTCAGATAAGTACCTACTCTAATTGAAACCTAGCCACTTTCCTCCCAGAAACACCAGAGGCAAATCTTTTTTTTTTTTTTTTTTTTTGGTACTGGGGATTGACTCAGGGGCACTCGACCACTGAGCCACATCCCCAGCCCTATTTTGTGTTTTATGTAGACAGGGTCTCACTGAATTGCTTAGCGCCTTGCTGTTGCTGAGGCTGGCTTTGAACTCGCGATTCTCCTATCTCTCAGCTTCCCAAAGTGCTGGGATTACAGGCTTGAGCCACTGTGCCCGTCTCAGAAGCAAAACTTGAACATAATTGCCAGCAACTCCTAGCTGTAAACTACTCACTTGAGGAGACCTTCAGCACCTTCCTCTGTCTAATCCGGACCTCACCATGTACACAGATTGGAGTCCCTTTATGAAACGAGGAAAACAAAAAGCTGGATATGCTGTGGTGACTTGACTTGATACTTTAGAGGTACAATCTGCCCTGAGGTGCAAGTGCACAGCTTGCAGAGTTGATAGCACTAAGGAGATCTAGGGAAACAACAGTTAATATTTCCCCTGACTCTAAATATGCCTACATAATCCTGCATGCACATGCAGCAATTTGGAAAGAGAGAAGATCCAAACAACTAGGGGAACTTCCATAAAAAAACTATGAACAGATCTTAAAACTATTAGAAGCTATTCATTCACCTAAGTAGGTAGGACTTACCCACTTCAAGGACATCAAAAGGGGATAGATAAGCATAAGAATGCAGTACAGGAGCATATCAACAGGCCAAAGAGGCTAAGGGAACTTCATGACTACCAATGACTTTAGCCCCTTACTGTGGACAGGCCCACCCCCAGAGATAAGACCACCATACAGCCAGGAGGAGACACATCAGGCCTTATCTATGGGAGGCATTCTTGTAAATTCTGGGTGGATTCAGAAGGAAGATAATGAATTTTACTTTCCTGCTAACTCTCAAGGGAAGCTTTTACACACTCTTCAACAATCTTTCCATTTGGGAGAAGAAAACACTCAAACAATCTCAAGAGATATTTAAGGGAAAAAATATACCAAGGACAATCCATCAAATAATCAAAATCTGTGAGACATTCCAGAGAAATTTTTTTTTTTTTTTTTTTTTTTTTTTTTTGGTGCTGGAGATTGAACTCAGGGGCACTCGACCACTGAGCCACATCCCCAGCCCTATTTTGTGTTTTTTTATGTAGAGACAGGGTCTCACTGAGTTGCTTAGTGCCTCGCCATTGCTGAGGCTGGCTTTGAACTCGCGATTCTCCTGTCTCAGCCTCCCTAAGTGCTGGGATTACAAGCTTGCGCCACCGTGCCCGGCTCCAGAGAAATAATTTTCTTAACTCCACCAAGAAGCTTCCAAGATAAACACAGGGCAATTTCCTGGGGAAGACTGGCAACTTGATTTTATGCACATGCCTAAGAGCAGTGGATTCTAGTATTAATTGGTCATGATAGATGCTTTTAGTGGGTGAACTGAGGCCTACCCTCTCAAACTGAACAGTAAGGAGAAGTAGTAAAAGCCCTATTACAGGAAATAATTTCCCAATTTGGACTGCTTCACAGCCTTCAAAGTGACAGTGGAGCAACTGTCACTCAGAGAATATCCAATGTCCTAGGCATAAAATATCTTTCATTGTACATGCAGACCTCAGTCCTCAGGAAAGGTAGAAAAGACTAATGATATCTTAAGGAGACATCTAAGACAACTCAAAAAAGCCACTACCCATAGCCTAAAGTGCTCTCTTTGGCCCTACTGAGAATCAGAAACACTCAAGAACACTAGAGTTCAGCTCATTTGAGCTCTTATATCGGAGGCCATTCCTAAGGAATGACATTCTTCAAGCTCAGGAAACTGCAGACCTCGTGGCTCATATTACAAACCTGGCCAAGTTTCAAGCTGAAATCTCTAGATATCTTATATCCAAGCCACTCACTTCTCCACCTCTGTATGAACCTGGGTACCTAGTTATGGTCAAAATCATACCTTCAAATTCCCTAAGTTTAGACCCGAATTGGAAGAGAACATCCCCTGTAATTTTATTTACCCCCTCTACAGTGAAAGTGCTTGGACAAGAGAACTGGATCCACCACTCTTGAGTAAAATTCTGCCATCCTGGATTGACCTCCAGAGAAATTCTCCTTCCCAAAAAACTGAGGAAATGATACTTCTGCACTTTAAGAGAAGACCTAAAATATTTCTTCTACAAAGACAATAGTGATAAGTAAATTCTGTCATCTCTTTCTTTATAATTTTAGGCAGGTCCAATGAAATTAACTCTTTTCTAGAGTGGGCTCAACAGTATGCCACTAGGTTACAGAAAGATAATTGCTGGACATGTGGACTATTACCCCTTTCCAGAACTTCGAGGCTACCTTGGTATATATCCCCATTACAACAAAGTGACTGGATAACACTATAGTCTTTAATGTTTGAACAGAGAGAGAGAGAGACACTGTTTACAAACAACTACTCATGTCAGTATTAAATTAGGCCTATATATGAAACTTTGTCACAACCAGGTCATGAAAAAACTTTCACTGTAGGAAAAAAAACCAATCTTCAGACTGATACAGCTGTTAAATCACTTTTATGCCCATCTATTTCTTACTTTCCATGATACCACCAACATGTGAAAGGTGTAAGAATGGTTACTATCAGATTTGTGATAGATATTTGTGGTTTATACTCACCAGAGGGCATCTAAACCAAGAAGCCTCAATCTGTTGGAAACAGTGTAATCACACCTATGATAAATGGCCTAATGCTACTCAGGAATTAGGATGGATCCAAGTCACTATGCCAACACATTGTGGTTTTACAAGCCAATGATTGGTTTGGAACTAGTTGGTTCTCTAGACCTGAAATTAGATTGCCAGCACCCAAAGGGACAAAAGGGATGTGTGGAACTAAATTATGGCCCTGGCTTCCCCCAGGATGGATAGGAAGATGTACTGTTAGTTACCCCTGAATGCAAGGGAGGTGGACCAAGTAGAGGACAACCAGCAAATCTCCCCAGTCTCAGATATAGGTGGGGACCATCTGCTTTTCATTGGTAGGGTCATGTAGCTTCAGTGCTTATTTCAAAAATTGGCTTAGAAGATGTAATGTGGCACCTGGAAACCCTAACCAGTTCTACCAAGTTGAGGAAAGTGTAAGACCAAATGACCAAAGGAGGTAAAATAAGACCGCTGAGCAAGTACCAATTGTAAAGCAAAACCGCTGGGGAAGCTCTATTTGGGAAGTGTACTCCCAGGTGAACTCCCACTCAACAGGGCAGAATGGGAAAAATGCACGTGTGTTCCGAAGTACAAAGAATTTATAGGATGCGGTCAGGAAGGGGAAGGCTTAAGGCCGGAAGAGAAGGGCTTGAGGCAGGAAGAGGAGGACCTCCAGAGTCCTGTACCCCCTGGTATTGGTCAGGGCATCCTGCTGACATCAGAGTTCTTTTTTCCCCTGGTTCCTGCTTACGGCCAGCTGCTCCTCCACGCATGTGGGCTGCTTGCTGCTTGGGTTTCTGCAGCCCCCCACCCCGTTCCCTGTGCCTGCGCGGGCTGATGCAAACTCCCAAGCGGACCCAACAGAAAGTATTTGTCTCTTAACACAGAAGTCACACTCATGAGGAAAGCCATGTTACAGAACCAGATGGCTTTAGAAGTTTTCACTGCAGCCCAAGGCAGCACTTGTGCCATTATTAGAAATGAATGCTGTGTTTATACTCCTGACATTTCTGGCAATGTAAGTAACTATTTTAAAGATTTACATTCCTAGGTAGAGGCCATGTCCTCACCAGCCCTGTCATGGGAACAACTTCTTAGTTCTGGTTCTATGGTACCTCCTGGTGGAAGATCTTGTTAATCTCGGTCATCATCATACTCATTGGATGATAAATGACAAATGCAGGCTGCAGCATTTATTATTGCATTGATCATATTCCAGTACTCACATCTCCTTGTTTCTCTCATAGATCAGCCACCTCTCAAATGACCTTACAACCTGTTGCTTCCACACCAGACTTTCCTGTGGACCCCCTGACTGACTCAATTCCTAAAGGGAAAGCCAAACTGCTTGCCCTGTGTTGCCCCCTTCAGCTCAGAGCAGTCACAGTGGTCACTCCTTTTCCCTTACAGCAGGAAGGGTCCCTAAAATTAGAGGGGAGGGATGAAGCAAGAACAAAGACAAGCAATCAGTGTAGATGGATCATCTAGTCAGGGAGGGAAGATGGAAGTGGATTCAAAGGGAATGGAATGTTAATACCTTCAGCACATTTCAAACTCACCTGTGGCCAAGGTCGCCTGCCTCTGGAGGATTGTTCAGAGGATTGTCCTAGCAGAGAATTGTTAATGAGTATTTCTTGGGTGGCTCCTTTCCTGCTTTTCTGGGCAGACAATGGAAGATGGAAAGAGGTACCCCTGGATCATCTCCTTCCTGCCTTTTTGCCACATGGACAGGATAGAAGGAAGGGGTAGGACAAGTAATAAACCTGAAACTCTAGAAGGACAAGGTTCATCCCCTCTTATGGATACCAGCTCTGGATCCTCTTCTTCCTCAGGAGTAGTGTGTCTCCATTCTATCTTTGAAATAAAACATTTCTACACTTGCCTTGATGTTTGAGGCAAGTCCCAAGGAATGGGATTCAGACCTCCAAGAATAGTATCAATATTGTGACCCCAATGGAACTACCTCTTACTCCTGAAAGGAAAGAACCACTTTTAAAAAAATAGAACCACATAAAAGAAAATTATATAAATAACGAACCACCCCAAAGAAAGAGACAACTTAGGGCGTTCCTAGGAATGGCTGGATTTTGTAAAATTGGGATCCTTGGTTTTGGACTCATAGCCAAGCCACTCTGTGAGGCTATTCTGCATCCCATCTCTGAACTTCTTGATCAAACAGGAAAACATTCTTTCAAAACTCAAAGACTTACTGCTGTCTGCCACAGCCTTGGGGATTACAGGAGCCATTCACCTGTTATGTAGCTGAGAGACAGTGTGTGGCATGAGTCCTAACACAAAAGCTGATGGACAGCTGGGTGTGGTGGCGCACACCTGTAATCCCAGCACTTTGGGAGGCTGAGACAGGAGAATTGCAAGTTCAAAGCCAGCCTCAGCAAGGGTGAGGCGCTAAGCAACTCAGTGAGACCCTGTCTCTACATAAAACACAAAATACGGCTGGGGATGTGTCTCAGTGGTCGAGTGCCCCTGAGTTCAATCCCCAGTACCAAAAAAAAAAAAAAAAGTTGATGGACATTGTTCTCTCCATGGCTTACTTTTCTAAGTAGTTGTATTCTGTGTCCTGTGCATGGCCTGGATATCTAGGGCTTGGTGGCCACAGCCATTTTGGTGGAGAAAGCCACCACACTAATCCTAGGACACATTTTGGCCACCGAGATCAGAGTGTCTTTAAAATTAAGACATCTGTGTAAGCCAGCAGAAGATGTCTGTTGGATTAAGGAGAGAGATCAGTAGCTAACTGGAGGTTGGCTGTCCAAGCCCCGGGCCCCATACTGTAATCCCCTGAAGTCACTCCTAAAATTTGCCCAACTCTAAATCTGACAACCATGCTTCCTAAAAGTTCATGGAAGAGAATACAAAAATAAAAAGAAACAATGGATGCAGACCTGCACCTCATTAAGCACTGGAGGGGCACATCTTCAGAGGAAAATGGCAGTGGGTCACTACAAATGTCTGACTTTTATATGGCCTTAGCAGAGCCAGGTCATAGGAGGGGTTAGTTACTTTTGGTGGGCCTTGATGGAAAGGCAAGGTCATGGAAGGGGCCACCAGGACAGGGAGGGGAAGAGTAAGGAAGGTCCCTTGAGGGCCTATTTTCCATATGCTTCATTCCAGAATTGAAAAGGGGCATAATGCATTGGGGAAATGTCTGTCTGGCTACTTCTGCCTGAGAATGGGGCAAAGTAGGGGATCCACTGTCAGATCTGGAAGAGGATGGGGTGGGAAGTATTTTAGGCTCCTACACAGTCCTGGTGGTTGCAGCTTGAGAAGGTGTAGAAGGAGGGAATTTCAACATCATTGTGGGTAATTCCTTCCTTATGGGGATCAGGATAGTTATGTTGTGAATGAAGGAGAATGGCTTCTGCATGTTTTTGGGAGGTGGTCTGGGCTAGATGGGTCACCTTGTCAAGAAGTTGCTTCTGAATAAAGTTAACAAAGCAGGGGGAAAGGTCATTACATGAAAAATGAGTGTTAGAGAAGTTGAAAGACGGAGAAGCCAGGAAGTTCTACATTTTTAGGAACTGGCTAGTTCTCATCTCTGTTGTTCCAATCAATCCTGTAGTTGCAGTCCTGGATGATTGACATAGAAGCTACTTTCTTCCCCAAAGAAGAGGCACAAGTCACCTTGTTCTGCAGTAAAGATATCTAAGCCCTGATGATTTTTCCCAATGACAGACACCAGTATCAAATCGGTGACCTGTTGGATATCTTTAATAACCTGTACTGACAACTTTTATAGTAGTGAAGAAAGGTTCTTAATCCCATTGCTCCTGTGGCAATCTCAGTGTATATCTCTAGCCCTTCGAGTACAGGAATAAACTGAAGGGCTCTCTTGTGTCTGGTGTGTGTGTTTATCAGGATAGGCAATCTTTGGTTGATAGATAAAATGTCAATTTGAGGTGTAAGGAAGACCAAAGAAAAGAGGCCAGTTCATGTTTTGGCAGGCAGGAGTAAATATGAGCCTCAAAAAGGAAAAATATCTCAATAATTGGGGGCATCAGTGTTATGGGACTGACATAAGTATACATCTTAAGTTCTATTAAAAGAACCATTTTCTTTCTCTTAAATGCCCAAGCATGGCTGTGCTTTGTTTATAACTGTTTTGCTAGATGTTCAAGACCAAGCTGGTCAAATTGACCTTGTTATGTATTGTTAAGAGTCAGCTGAGTTCCCATAGGGGTCGCTCTTGGGAAACTTGAGAGCAGCCTCTGTGCTCTTTTAGTGCTAGGATGGGTTAGGGTCTCCTTATGATGTGGCTTCCCTTGGAAGCATTAGGGATGTCTCCCTTTTCTAATGACCCTCCTGCAGCATGTGCACTGTTTGGCTTTTTGTTCTCCAGGGTCTCAGTGATCCTCCTGATGAGGAGGTCATGTGACCTAGAGTTACAAAACTAGAGAAGTCATCTTATTCCCTGAGTTCAAGCTGACTTAGAGGGCAAGAGCCAAATATTGACTATTTTTTCTTGGCCCTTTTATTCTTAAAATTAATTTTTAAGCCTTGGTTGTAAACATCCAGCAAGCCAGTCTTACCGGTCTTAATGTAAGAGTACTAGGCTTTACCTTTTTTTTTTTAAATAAAATATTTTATTGTATATGTTAATTCTCAAATATTTAAAATTAGAATCCAAGGAACTTGACAACTGCTATTCAGAACATCTGAGATTGCATTGCTATCTTGTTTTTTTATAGTTGCTGAAAATGAGAAAAATCTATTCTGGTTTTCAGTAGTAAAGATCAAAAAGATTCTAGAAATGAGATTAAATTTACAAAATTAGCCCTAAAAACTGAATAGAATAATTTACCAGTTTCTTCATCTTTCTTCATCTACTGATAAGATTTTAAGAGGTTTAGAATCTGTTCTGACATAGAAATAAGGCCACATGGTTTTGGTAAAAGAATCACCGAAACTATACAGGAGAGACCTGTCGTCCACATTATAAAAGGAAACCACCCAATTCAAAATTTAAAAAAAAAAAAGCCAGTCTTACTGGGTTTTCTTAGGGCCAAATACAGCATAACCACTCTCAATATATCACCCAATTGTCCAGAAGCCACTTAGGACTGATGGCCAGTTCCTCCAGTTCCTAGGAAGTTCTCACATCTACCTCCCAGTAATGTCTACCAGAATTAAATATCTTAGAGCCCAGGACAGCAGGGCAGAGATAAAATCTTGAGTTATAACAAACACTTTGTTTTGTTCTTCCATATTTAATACTTTTTCTATCAGAGACAGTACACTGAGGATATGCTGTGTCACAGTCTAAACTCACATCTATCTGAAATTGCTGTATAATTCTCTCCAAACCAGAATACTGTGGAGGAAGACTGAAACCATATTTCTTTAACCCGAATGAAATTCAGGGTGTATACTCTTAACATGCTTCAGTAATGCCAGGTCTGACTGCACACTTACCCTCTATTTCCTTCATTAAGCATTTTAATGTGGAAACATAACCCAAAAAAAGTTACAAGGTTTTCATTAAGTTTTGATAAAATGTCCAACTCTTCCTCTTGTATCTGTTTAAGCAGAGCCTCTTGCTCATTCTGTAAAAACAGTCTAATTTGCTCAAATTCAGAATTTATTTCTTCTTTCCTATATTCCACCTTCTTTTTCAGGTCAAGAGATTTCCTACCTTGCAGAATTATCACTTTTTCAACTCATTCCATATTATTCTTCAAGGGCTTGATGCTAGATTCTAGAATTCTTCTGTGGTAGGTGGCAGCTTTCTTAATGGGACAAATGTAGTGCCTCTGATGTTCAGCAGAGAAACTGCACTGGGTACATAAAATCTGCAGATCCTTCACACAGAAAAGGGTCAGGATTGTGTTTTTCACATATAGCATTTTCTTCTTGCCGCCTCCTCCTGCTCTTTCTGATCTGGAATAGTTTAGCAATTTCAGTCAAATTACAGAGCTGGGGGTTCTTCCTGAACTTCTTTTTGTGGAAACAAAAATCGCCAGACAGGGCAAGGAAAGGCATCATTTAGACCCTTCCAGGACAGATTGAGGCAGTCAAAACAGAAGTTGTGCCCATAGTTAATGGTCACTGGTTCTTTCAAGTAAGCAATCCAGACAGATGGGACAACTGCACTCCCTTTGGAGGTCTGTAAAGGTTGTCACAAACTCCACTGAGCTGTGAGTAAAGGTGGTGCACAAGGTAACACTCTCTTGGTAAACCTGCCTCTCTCGAGCTCAGGTCTAGATGTGAAGTATGAAGTAGATAGCCGTCCAGGTCCACGCACACAGACCAGATGTAGGTTTCACTAGTCTAGCATGTTGGTGAATGTCATTAAAGTCTTGTTTAGACCTCTGCACCTTAGCTCAGAGAATAAGAAGAATTCACAGCGTATAGCTCTATCACAGATTAGCCCATCTGCACTTCAGTTTAATGACTTTCTTCAAGAAAGCAGCCACAGATGTAATGGACCAATCTTGCCCTTATAATATAGAGATCCAACGAATGCCACCATAACCGGTGAGGGGGAAAACTGATGACATAATAATGTACAGCCTTCAAGTCCTATTTCAAAATGCTTTGTATGTATTCTGTTCACCCTTTTCGGTTGGACTTTCCATAACTGGAGCAGGTAAAACAGCCGCTCCCGGCCAACAGTGTGCAGCACTCCAAACACACCCGTCGGCTCTGAACAGACTCAGAAATGCCTGGGCTTTATCTTTAATGTCTATAACTTTACAGCCATTTTACCCCTTCTCTTTAATTGAGGTCTGTATTGGGACTGGAAGTTAGCCTTACATCCTGTCTGTCTATAGATGATGGCCTAATATCTCAAATTAACTTAGGTTGTTATATTGAAAGTTGTACTTCTATAAGGCACTGATGTGTTAAGGTTGAGGTTTATAAGGAAAATACAAAATGAAATTAACAAGTAAAAACATGAGTTTGTATAATAACTATGAACTAAGAAATACAATATTTATAATCTTAAACCCTACTTAGTTATTACATCTCTTTTTTATTATAGTAATCTTTACAACAAAAAAAAAATTTTTTTTTGGTACTGGGGATTGAACTCAGGGGCACTCACCCACTGAGCCACATCCCAGCCCTATTTTGTGTTTTACGTAGAGACAGGGTCTCACTGAGTTGCTTAGCGCCTCGCCATTGCTGAGGCTGGCTTTGAACTTGCAGTTCTCCTGTCTCAGCCTCCCTAAGTGCTGGGATTACAGACTTGTGCCACCGCGTCCGGCTCAACAAAAATTTATACTTTGAACATAAGATTAAATGAGCTTAATTCTAGCCTACTTTGAAACATGGAGTAAGGTGAGAGAGTCTTAACTCCAGTGAGGTGGGGCTCTAGGCAAATCTTAGATAAAAGTATTTTATTTCTGAAGCTGATCTTTGCCTCTTTCTTAATTATCATTTTATAAAGTTTATGTATATTGTTTCCTGAGTCTCTATGAGTATTAGCTAACACAATATAATATTACATCTGAAACATAAATCAAAAGATGAGAGAACTTTTAATCCCTTTTTATGGGAAAGTGGCAAAATGTTTTTATGTTTCACAATATTAACCTTTAAACAGATCAAACTCTCATTATCTTTCAGAAATACATTTAAATCTCTAACCCAGTCTAAAAAGTAACAAAATTTTACATATACCTTGTTGAAAACAGGTTCAGTTACAGAACATTAAATGATATAAATAAATGCCCAAATGTGGCTCCGTGGCCGAGTACCCCGAGTTCAATCCCCAGTACCAAAAGAAAAAAGTCCCCAATACAATTTACTATTTTTATAAGTCTAAAATTGCCATACAAACTTTAGTTTGTGCCACCACATCCTGCGAGGGCTGTGGAGACAAAGTTCCCTCAGGTGGTGTGGGCTGGCTGAGCAATGAAAGCTGAGAGAAATAAACACAGAACACAGAGAATAGTTTCAAAAAGCAGGGACAGGATGTGCCTGCGGACCAGACAGGTCTAGCTTCTAGCATCTAACAAAATGGAGCCTGCATGTGCTTTATTTATGTCAGGGAACCTCAAAGGCCTTCCATCAAATACTCTATCAGGGTAGGAAAAATGTGGGGGCAGGTAGGCTGGCTCAGTTCCTAATGGGATACGCCCATTTCTGGTACTGCAGTGAGGACTTTCCTAGCAGAGCAGAAGAGGTGGGGCACTTGCATTGGGTGGTCTTACAACTGCAGGGGTGCTACAGAAGTTCAAAATGCCAGCCCCAACTCCTCCCTGGCTGCATGCCAAGAGAAAGTTCTCATGCATTCCACGGATGGCTTCCCACAAGTTTGGAGAACATCAGCTTCATGAAATGGTCTTTTAAACCTCCTGCTTTAAAGACTTGTGTACCTGGAAGACATGAACACATTTAGTATCCAAATTAAACAGAATTGCACCACAATTACATTGATGTTTTTATATTAACCAAGTTTAGCTTTTAAAGAAAAATCTAGAGTCTGTAATGTAGCATAATTCTCTAAAATAACAGTTGTTTGTGCAAACCTTAATTTCTTTAAGACTAGTTGCTCTAAAGAATAAAACTTAACACAGTGTTAAAGAGTAAATTAATGTTTTAAGAAATCCTTGTCATTTCAACACATAGGTTAAACATTAGTTTTTATCAGTACATTAATATTTGACCTTAGGGAAAAACCTTGAATGGATTTTTTTTGTTTTGTACCAGGGATTGAACTCAGGGGTACTTGACCACTGAGCCATGTCTCCAGCACTATTTTGTGTTTTCTTTAAAGACAGGGTCTTACTGAGTTGCATAGCCCCTTGCCATTGCTGAGGCTGGCTTTGAACTCATGATTCTCCTGTCTCAGCCTCCCGAAGTGCTGGGATTATAGGCATGCACCACCATGCCCAGCTAAAACCTTGAATAGCTTTGATTATTCTACTTATATATAACCAACTTAGTTACACACAATTTTTTTGAAATCCACCCTTCACTTACACAGATGCCCATTACTTACTCAGACCCTCTGTTTGTTTACTTAGATGCATGACAATTTTACCACACAGACTTTCTTACCCAGAAACATTTCTTTTTCCTTCCATTTTTTGTACTAATATTTCCATACCTAGAACCTTCTTATATCTCTTTCTTAGCTGTTGACCCTTTTTCTTAATTCACTCTGAAACAACCCTTATGAAATTTCTAAGTTTAGACAAATTACTCCATTTTAATAAGATGAAATACTTTATGATATTTACAGTACTTTAATTGAAACACAGTTGATAAATTGTTGACCCTATGTGTATAGAATTATACCTGTTAGAACTTTAACTCTTAGTAACCTTGTTTTCAGTGAAGACACAGACAAAACAATCTTAAACCTTTTTAATTTAATAATTTATGAAAACATAATGTTTAAGTATATTGCCCTTTGTAATTCAAGAAGTCAAGAGTACTTTATTTTATATTTAACAGTTAGCAGTTTAACTCTGTAAATTAAATTGATGCCTCTAACAAACACATTTATGAAGATTAATCCTATTGATGTTAAATCTAATTTACTTATTTTTATCTGTAAAAACCAAGGTATCAGGGGCTGGGGTGGTGGCTCAGTGGTAGAGCGCTTGCCTAGCATGTGCGAGGCACTGAGTTCGAACCTTAGCACCACATAACGATGAAACAAATAAAGGCATGTTGTTCATCTACAACAACAGAAAAAAAATTTTTAAGAAAAAGAAAACCAAGGTATCAGACAAGGGTAGTTAACAGTTCTAGCCATTTCGTTCCTGTTGAAGAAAAAATCCTGGAAGCAATGGATATTACATTCTAGACATTTTATAGAAATTAACATTCTATTGTATGACCACCTAGAAAAAGTTGAGTTAGTAATTTTAAAGACATCTTTACTCTCACTTGTTTACATAATTTAAATTGGACTTTTTTTTTTTTTTTTTGGTACCAAGGATTAAACTCAAGGGTACTTGACCACTGAGCCACATCCCCATCCATATTTTGTGTTTTATGTAGAGATAGTGTCTCACTGAGTTGCTTAGCACCTCGCCGTTGCTGAGGCTGACTTTGAACTCATGATTCTCCTGTCTCAGCCTCCCAAAGTGCTGGGATTATAGACATGCACCACTGCACCTGGCTTGGACTTTTTTTTTTTTTAAATCATGTGAACTAAGGTATTTGGATTTATTTTTCTTTCAAAATTTAATTTATGAGCGTTCATTTATCTGTATGCCAATTTTTTATACCATGTACGTGATATATAGACACAAGGACATATGTAGATAAAACAATAAGCAAGTGTGCACATATACACAAGACAGAGGAAATAGATCTTGCAGCTGTTTAAAACCTAGTACACTAAGAGCCAACACTTACCAATTGGCCTCTGAACAAAACAGTGTAAAAAAATTATAGTTGGATAAAATAGGACTGTTCAGAAAATCATATTAATCTAGGTGCACAGGATCAAAAACCATGAGATCAAAAAATATAGAATTTAAAGGAAAAACAAGAATCCTAGCAAAAAAATAACATGGCCGTAATTAAATTAATCTACTATTGTGAGTATGAGGCTCCTCACTTAATGAAAAATAAATAAAACTGAAATATGGGCACATGTACCAAGAAAACTCTCTGTTTGACTGGGGGAAGAGCCTCTAGGCATCAGGAGTTTCTGTCTTTCCTTCCATGACCTCTGGCTGGGACCTCACTCAGAATGGAGGATACTAGCTTTTTGATAATTATTTTAATTTAAGGGAGGACATTGGCCAGCTAGTTGTGCCCTTAAAATTTCTTACATGTTACTCAAAACCATGCCTTCATATTATGCTCCTTAATTTTTTTTTTTTTTTTTTTTGGTACTGGAGATTGAACTCAGTGGCACTTGACCCCTGAGCCACATCCCCAGCCCTATTTTGTGTTTTATGTAGAGACAGGGTCTCACTGAGCTGCTTAGTGCCTCGCCGTTGCTGAGGCTGGCTTTGAACTCGCGATTCTCCTGTCTCAGCCTCCCTAAGTGCTGGGATTACAGGCTTGA
>PVHX01022896.1:0-26785 GCA_004024805.1 Geosciurus inauris
CCGGATGCTAATAGAATAGTCACACCCTATGCACCCTGTAGCGGATGCTAATAGAATAGTCACACCCTATGCACCCCATAGCCCTTGGAGGACAAAGGGCCTCTTAGCATATATAAAGAGGGACCTGAGCTCAATAAAAGAGTCTCTTGCCTTGTTTGCTGTGCATGTGTGTGAGTGATTTTTCATCCGTGGCTCCCTCGCCTGATTCGGTTTCCCTTTGTGCTGGCGCGGGCGCTGGCAGGTCCCAAGCAGCCACAGATCACACTGTGGGTCAAGGACACTAGATCTACCCTGGAAAAAATATCCCAGAAAAGCTGTTTGGGCTGAAGAAAAATGACCAGAGAGAACCTGGACTCTCCTGCCTTCCAGACCCTTTTGCCCATGATGTATGGAGGCTGCTGGCCACAAAGGATGTGGCGGTGGGTTTCAGCACTGCTACTTTATGATATGGGAACAGGAATAGTCTCCCCTTTTAAAATCTGACAGGTCAACCCATTTGGACAGGGGATATACATTGCTGGTGTAAAGCAATTCTTGCTATGAGAGAATCCCATCAAATTAAATGCATGGGGAGGCTAGTAGAATAAAAAACTAGAAAAGATCCAGAAAAGAAAAAGACAGAAACTAAGGCCAACCCGTGTTTTCCAGGCAACATCTACAAAGGGATCTCTAAGAAAAAGTATGGAAAATGGGCTCCTTCATTGTATAGCAATATGCCTAGTATAAGAAAAGGCCCATAAGGGGCCTCTCAGTAAAATTGAAAGTGGGGAACTCACTTAAAGTTGATGGTGTGACAATGATAAGGGAGAGAAATCATGCTCAAGTGTCCATGCTCCAATGCTTGGATGAAACCTCAGAGAAAAAAGATTAAGGCAGTTTTGTATATGCCAGATTGTCTGATTCCTTTCCTGGGATGAAATTTGTTGTGTAGATTACATGGAGAGAGAACATTCATAGGAATTATTTCAGAATATAAGTTTAAGAAAGGGTATGAAATTAAAAAAATATAAAAGAAAGTTATAGGTATAGAAATGTATTTTAGAATGGAAAAAGAGAAGGAAAATGAGAAGTGATGGTTCTGGATGAGAAAGCATTTTGTCTGGTAAAGTAATATTTTTGTGTTTAAGCCAAAAATGAAATGGAGGGCAAAGCTGAGGATATAAATGTGTTTTTAATGTCTAAATAACAGAAGGTTTGCAGAAGGTAAATATCAAAAAGTTTGTATTTGTGATTAAATTGGCTCTAAGTATCACAGTCAACGTTATTTGATCTATAATATACTGATATGAAGCAAAGTCTGAAACATCAATCTGCTTTTAGCTATCAAGATAATTTTCTTGTATCTGTTAGGTTTTATTACTTGGGGAAACTAAGTCATAAAGGAATTGGGGTTTTACCTGTTTTAAAGTATTTTAAATGATTACTTTGTAACTGGTTAAATATACTATTATTTTAGGTTACAATATAGTTGACATCCTAAATATATGTGACTAAACAGAAGCATACATTTGAGAACTGTATCTATTTGAGCCTGTCTCAGGTTTATGTAAAAGTCTGTAAAATGAATTGTTATGTTTACTGGCAAGATAACCAACAAGTGCTCTCTTTTAGACATTTTGTCTGAATAGAAGGGCCACTCTGTTATTTGAAAACCTGTCTTATATCTGTTTGCTTTGACTAAGTCTATTTCTGATCACTAGCACTATTTCCTAAATGTATAAGATATTTAGGCCTATACTTTGATTTTTGCTGGTACAGTTAACACACACAGACCTGTGACTATTGTTACCACACACTAGGGAACTAAACTGCAGTTTAAAAGTTAAACTTAGTTAAATGTAAAGCTTAGGGGAGAGTACTGTACCAAGTTAGTGTTCTCCAAACTAAATTTGTCTGTAGCAATAATCTCATATTTGTATAGAAATAAAAAATTTGGTTGTTATTTATTCATGTCATTTGATGTTTTATGTCTCGATAAAGGTAATCTTTTGTAAATAAGTTATATATGTAAAACTTTGTGTTATCCATTGCACTGGTATATACATTTAAATGTATTTTTGGAAGGTAATAAAGACAGCTGATGTTTTTAAAGGTGACATGTATAACATGGAATCATATTGCCACTTCTTTCACACAAAAAAAGTTAAAAGTTCTCTTAGCCTTTGTTTGATTCATGTTTCAGATGTAATGTTGTATTGTGTTATTTGCCAGGAGCCCCACTTTATATGAGATAAGACTCTGCCTCTCACCTTACTCCATGTTGGAATGGCTCCCAAATAGGCTAGACTCCAGCTTGTTTAAAGTTGTATTCAAAAGATCAATTTTTGTTGTAAAGATTACTGTGATCTCAAAATAATGGGCAAAATATAGAACTAAGTAAAAGTTCATGGTTATAGAAATCATTTTTCTTGGTTCTTAGATTTACACAAATTGCATATTGTTTTTGCTCTGTTAATTTCATTTTCTGTTTTCCTTGTAAACTTAATAACTCTTGCCTGTTAGTGTTTTGCAGTGTTTTGTTTGTACTGCTTTTAATAAAACATCTTGAGTTAATTTGAAATAATAAGTCCTCACCTATAGAACAGATAGTATATAATCCTGACTCCAGCACTACTACTAAGCCCAATGAAATGAAAGGGCTAACTGTAAAATTATAGATATTGAATTACCTGTTATTCCCCCTAAACACTGGTGAAACTAGCATGCCAGATGTGTAAAACAAAGAATCTTAGAAATCAAACTCAAGGAAATAAAAGCACCACGGAAGAAGCATCTAACATTTTGGCCTTGTTTTAAGGTCAGCTACCCAGAAAATAACAGGATCCTCTCTGGGCCCTGCAACTCTGATGAGTCACCTGATCTGCTGATAAAACAGATTGAGAAAACCCTAGAGAACAGGGAGTCAAGTGCACATTCTGCAAAGAGGAAAGTCAATGGAGACATAAATGGCCTGATGCTTCCAAGAGAAGCCAAGATTGGTCAGCAAAACCCTAAACTATCCTGGCAGATGTCACCACTGGTAGAGAAAGCATAAAGGAGTCAAAAGTATTTACACGTGGCCCCAAGAGTAATTTGTGAGTAATTTCAGGTGACTGTTAGTAAGCAGTAGATAGGAACATGGTTGGTTTTGACTAACTTGGTATTAAACACCTGGCAGGAGAGTATAGCCTAAGCACAGCCCTACATGAACATTTAAAAGGAAAATCAATGATTTTTATAACTTAAGATGTACACTTGTGTCAGCCCTGCCAATAGTAAGTAAAGCTGGAGGCTATAAAGGAAGGGTTATTGTAACAGAGTGCCCAATAATAATAATCACAAAGGATTGTAGAGTTGCAAGTTTGTCCTGAGTTAATTTGAACCAGATCTCATAGACCTACAAATCTTCCTAACATCCTACATTGATAAACATGATCTGTTTTTCACTGACATAATATGGAGTTACTTTCTTTGTGGTTTTCAGGGAATGGCTGAAATTATAATTTTTTTGTACTAATTGTTTACAAAAAAGTGAACAATTATGGTTTACTATCTTGTTTATTGTTGTCTAGTATGATTCCTGCCCTATGTATGCCTTGCCCAGTCTTGTGCAATCTGGCACTGTGGACCTCTGAAATTCTCTGATGCTGAATACCCTTAACTATCCACATCCCACCTGATAGAGAGCAAGAACTTTGGGTTACTTCCCTCAAATTCACCCTCTCTTGGAAGGAAGCAGCTTGTAGATATCTTCAACCATTTTTCCATAGAAAGGGAATGTAGAAATTGACTGTGGGGAAATATAACAGTGGTCCAATTAATGCTTTGGATATAGCTTTTGCTGCTCTGCTACTGCAACTTATTTTTTAAATTCACAATTTCTTCTCTTTCTCTCTCCTTGCTCCTCCCTAATATCTCTCCCTCCCTAACCTCAGGGGAAACAAGATTGCTCTTCTTCCCCATTTGAGGAAGATTTATCTATCCTTATGTATACAAAATTACTGTAGGAACAAAGTAATCAAGACTTTGGCATACCAGAAGATCTTCAAAATGACTGTCTCCCAAATTAGCAAATGAATTACAACTGCAACAGAGAACACATGGAATGTTGTCTTTGAATAAAAGTCCCCTGTTCCTGCCAACATGCAGAATCACAGCCTCAGGAAATGGAGTACCCTGTGTTTTTCCTTTGCTAGCAAAGAAAAAAAACTTTCCCCCCTCCTTATTAATACTGTATCCTCCTTACTGGATTGGCATTGGGGACAAGGATCAAGCTTTTGGTAACAGCAAGGGTGGATTATTTGTCTTCTTCCTGAGCTTAGAAAACAAAATTCAATGTTCTGCTATTGAAAATGTTAGCTGTGGACTTGTAATAATTGGCCTTTATTGTGTTCTTGTTCATTACTTCTATAACTAATTTTTTGAGAGTAATTAATGATTTAAAAAGATGTTGAACTTTGTAGGATGTCCCTTTTGCAATTGTTGAGATGATAAAATGGCTTCTGTTCTTCCTTCTGTTAACATGGTGTATCACATTGATTGATTTGCATATGTTGCATAGTTCTTGCATTCTAGGGATAAATTCCATGTGATCATGGTGAATGGTGCTGTTAAGGTGCTTTTGAGTGTGGTTTGCTAGTATTTTGTTGAGGATTTTTTCATCTGTGTTTATCTGAGGCATTGACCTGTAGTTTTATTTTCTTATTGTGTTCTTTTCTGGCATTGGTATCAAGGTACTACTGGCCTGGTAAATGAGTTTGGTAGTATTCCCTTCTATTCAATTCTTGAGAGAGTTTGAGAGGATTGGTATTAGTTGTTCTTTAAAATGCTTGGAAGAATTTAGCAGTGTTGACACCTGGGTCTTGTTTTTTATATGGGAGGATTTAATTACTGATCAGTCTTCTTGTTTTGGTTTGTTCAGACTTTCTATTTCTTTGTGAGTTAGACTTGGTACATTGCATGTGCCTAGAAACTTATCCATTTCCTCTAGGTTACCCCCTTGTTTGGCATGCAATTGCTCATAGTATTCTCTTTGCATTTCTGTTTTTTTTTATTTTTTTAAAATATTTTTTTTAGTTGTAAATGGACACAATATCTTTATTTATTTTTATGTGGTACTGAGGATTGAACCCAGAGCTTCACACATGCGAGGCAAGCACTCTACCACTGAGCCACAACCCCAGCCCTGCATTTCTGTTTTATCAGTGATTATGTATCCTCTTTCCTTTCTTATTTTCTTTATTTGTGTCTTCTCACTTTATGCCTAGTTGAACTAAAGGTTTGTCAATTCTGTTTATCTTTTTAAAAGATAACTCTTACTTTAAAAAATATTAATAATGTTTTGCAGGCTCTATTTCAATTATTTATGCTTTGGTCTTCATTGTTTCCTTTCTTCTCCTCAGTTAGCTTGTGGTTTTTGTTAGGTAGGAGTTCAAGGACACCAAGATGGCAGAGAAAAGTTATTAGAAAGAAGCCTCTGGAGGAAAATACAAGGAGATGAATCTTGTCCCAGTTTACAATAATTCCATTACCATGACAACTCCTGTCATGTACCACTTATCACCATGACAACTCTCATACAGGTTAAGTATTTAACATGGCCAATGGGGGTAACATGGGCAGTATTCTAATTAGGTTTTCTAAATTAACCAATAGAGAAATTTGACAATATTCTAATCAGGTATCATAAAGTAACTAATGGGAACAAATGGGTAAGTTCTCGATCATGTCCATATAAGGAAGAGAATGCCTCACAGCTCAGCATATAAGACAATGATTTCCACATATTAAGCTGTGAGCTCCTCTCTCTTACTTGGCACACTCTACCTAACAGAGTGCTACTTCCACCTTCACCTTCAATAAATATGTACTTTGCCTGTTACTTGTGTATGTCTTGCTCAGTTCTGTGTTTAAGACACCAAGAACCTGGACACCATCTGGACACTGACAAAAACACTTTAGCCATTTAGTCAGAAGGTAAGCCCCTTTCCTTGGACACCCATTGCACCCACATAAGTCTACCATTATTTTCTATCAGTCTTTCTGATAGCACCACATACAAACTGAGGAGTAACAGATGGTCCCTGTGGATGCTCCTGATCAAAAGGCCCCCTGTTCAGAATATTGGGAAATCTATAGCACCAAAGACCTGGACCCCATTTGGACACCCTGACAATAACATTTTAGCCATCTGCCTAGAAGGTAAGCTGCTTTTCTTGGACACCACACTGCACCCACATAAGTCTATCAGGCTTTCTGATAGTACCACATGTAGACCGAGGAACAAGGGATAGTCCCTGGGGATGCTCCTGGTTAAAAGATTCCCCCATTCAGAACATTGGGAAACCTATAGCACCAAAGAGTGGAGACCCTGCAAACTTACCAAACTCTATGGTGCTGCTCAGTCTCCCTGTCATGTGCTTAACCTGGCTTTTTGGGATTTGGGGCTTCATTGTTTGTGGTTCTTAATCTAGTGTTGAGCCTATGTGCTCTCCCTCCACTTCTCAACCACTTTCCTTGCTCATAATGTCATATCAGAGCTCTTGGTTCTTTGCTGAACTCTCAGCAGACTTGGGTCAAGTAAGTTAAAAGCCAGTAGGGCACCTACTGCTTAAGGCACCCATGATAGGATAATCAGTAATGAGCTGCAGTTAGACTTAATCTGTGGTGGATACAAGGAAAAGCTCACCAGCACAGGCACATTGTATGATCATTCAATTACCCTAAGCCCATCCCCTCTCCAAAAGGAGATTAACTGAATCAGAGCTCAACATGGCACTGACTGTCTCCACCTCTGCTCCTTCCCAACCTTCTCCTGCCTATTGTGGACATTTTATTCTTCTCTATCATTTCTCCCTGCTTGTTGGTGTCACCTTCTCCAACACACCTATTGTCTTTTCTTTAAATGTTTATTGTAAATTTCCTAAGGAAAATGAGGGCTATTAGCTGTGTTTGTTACTCATCTCTTTAACCATAAGCCAAAAGAAAACAGACTAAGAAAAAAACCAGGCTTTTCTTTTTTCTGGGCTAAATAAAAGTAGAAAAATGTAGGATAGAGACAGTTGGGATGCAATTTAATGCATTTAATGACCTCTCATGAATAAGGTTACATGGTTTTTCTTTTTGGCATCTATAAGGAGATTAACAGCACTGGAAAAGAGAATAATTTTCAAGGTGCTAGAAGCAGAGGAAAACATAGGGTAGTTACATGGCTCATGGAAAAGGGCCATGTCAAAACAAAACAGTATATTCAGAAGGGAAAGAAAATATTGTGTCTCCTCAAATTGGTAGAGAGGACACTCATGATCCTGGTCATAGAAACTCAAAAAGAGTGGTGAGCACCCAGCATAGGAGCCATAAGTATCAGGTTACAAAGTTTATTGTGGGATTTCTGTGAGGACACCTGGGAAATAACCAATGTGAGGTCCCCTATTCCTCAGAGGGACACCATGGGTAGAACTCAGGGCCTTAATTATAGGATTTGAAAACTCAATTGTAAGGCTGGGAGACTATTTCTGTGGTGAAGCCATGCTTAACATGTACAAATCCCTGGGTTCAATCCCCAGAACCACCCAAAACATACAAAGAAACAAAGAGAAACCCTCCTTTCTTCCAGAATAGCCAATATGTGGAGAACCACCTTGATTTCACAGGAATCCCAGGTTGGACTATCCTCTGTCAATGAAAATGCTTCAACCCTGACAATTAAAAAAAAAGTCCTTTAATTAAAAACTCCATTAATTAATTAAAAATTAATGCATACCCCAATGTGAGAAAGGGGATTCAGGTGAATGGACTCTGAATGAAAGCCTAAATTATAATACTATCCTGCAACTAGACCTCTTTTTCAGGAGACAAAGTGATTGGTCAGAAGTCCTCTACATTCAAGCTTTTATAGTCTTATATGCAAACCTACTCTTATGTGATGACAAGATCCTACATGGGCTCCCTAAGGCAAATTCCCCAAGTCCCAATGCCCAGGATGACCATTATTAAACCACTCTCCTGTTTTTCAGGGGGAACAGCTATGACAATCTCATCTATCTCTTTGGGTCAGGATTCCTTATTCAATAGTACTTACTTCTCAGGCTTAAAATGGCAGCTTTCCATACTGCTTAGCTTTCTGTCAGATATCTGTCTCTCCATGGCTTGCATCTGGAATGTAAGCTGCATAGGCAATTGTCTAAAACTGGTTTGGATCCAGAGGAATAAAAGTGTCACTTTTAAATTCAAGCTGCTGTGGGAACTAAATGGCTATTTAAAAAAAAATTTTATTTGTTTTAATTAGTTACACATGACAGTAGAATGCATTTATGCACTTTGACATATAACACATAAATGGGGCATAATTTCTCATTTTTCTGATTGTACATATTGTAGAATCACATCCATCCTGCAGTCATATATGTCCATAAGGTAATAATGTCTCTTTCATTCTACTATCCTTCTTATCCCCATATCATCTCCCTTCCTTTCACTCTCCTCTATCTAATATAAAGTAAATCTATTCTTTTTTAATGCCTGCCCCTTATTGTGAATTAACATCTGCATATCAGAGAAAACATTTTGTATTTGTTTTTTTTGAGTAGGCTTATTTTGCTGAGCATGATATTCTCCAGCTCCATCCATTTAGTGGCAAATGCCACAATTTCATTCTTCTTTAAGGCTGAGTAATATTCCATTAAATATATATATATTACATTTTCTTTATACATTTATCTATTGAATGGCATCTAGTTTGTTCCATAGTTTAGCTATTGTGAATTGAGCAACTATAAACATTGATGTAGCCATATTGCTATAGTATGCTTATTTTAAGTCCTTTGGGTATAAATTGAGGAGTGGAACAGCTGGTTTAAATAGTGATTCCATTCTATTTTCTGAGGAATCTCCATACTACTTTTTGTTTCACAAGCAATGTATGAGTGTAATTTTTTCACCATATCCTCCTCAACGTTTATTGTTGCCTGTGTTCTTGATGTTTGCCATTCTGACTAGAGTGTGATGAAATCTGAGCAGTTTTGATGTTTATATCTCTAATTGCTAGAAATGTTGAATATTTTTTCATATATTTTTTGATCAATTGTATTTCTTCTGTGAAGTGTCTGTTCAGCTTTGTAGCTTATTTACTGATTTGGAAATTTTTTTTTGGTGTTTTTGAGTTCTTTATATATCTTAGAAATTAATGCTTTATTTGAGGTGCATGTGGTAAAGATAGTCTCCCCTTTTGTAGGCTCTCTCTTTACATTATTGATTGTTTCTTTTGCTGAGAAGAAGTGTTTTAGTTTGAATTCATCTCATTTATTGATTCTTGGTTTTGTTTTTTTTTTTTTTTTAGTACTGAGGATTGAACTCAGGGATACTGGACCACTGAGCCACATCTGCAGCCCTATTTTGTGTGTTTTAATTTTATGTAGAGACCGGGTCTCACTGAGTTGCTTAGCACCTTGCTTTTTTGCTGAGGCTGCCTTTGAACTCGCGATTCTCTTGTCTCAGCCTCCCAAAGTGCTGGGATTACAGGCATGCACCACTGTGCCTGGCTTGATTCTTGATTTTAATTCTTGTGCTTTAGGGGTCTTGTTAAGGAAGTCAGATCCTAGGCTGACCTGGTGAACATTTGGGCCTACTTTTTCTTCTAGTAGGCACAGGGTCTCTGTTCTAGTGCCTAAATCTTTGATCTACTTTGAGTTGAGTTTTTTGTTGGGTGAGAGACAGAAGATGAAGTTAATTTGATTACATGTGGCTTTCCACTTCTCCCAGCACCATTTATTGAAGAGGATATCTTTTCTCCAGTGAAGGTTTTTGGCACCTTTGTCTAAAATGAGATAACTCTATTTTTCTGGGTTTGTCTCTCTGTCTTCTGCATCATTGGTCTATGTGTTTTTATTGGCACCAATACCATGCTGTTTTGTTACTATATTTCTGTAGTATAGTTTAAGTTCTGGTATTGTGATGCCTCCTGCTTCACTTTTCTTGCTTAGGATTACTTTGGCTATTCTGGGTCTCTTATTTTTCCAAATGAATTTTTATAGAAAATTCTTGAAGACTTTGACATACTTCTAGAGATATATGATCTACCTAAATCAAATCAGAAGGACATAGAAAATTTAGATTTAATTTTTTTTGTTGGTGCTGTGGATTGATCCCAGGGCCTTGTACATACAAGTCATACACTCTATCAACTGAGCTATTTCACCAGCCCTTACATAGAAAAGTTAAACAGGTTGATTAGAAGCAATAAGAGTGAAGATGCCATCAGAAGACTACCAACAAATTGAATCCATGACCAGATGGATTCTCACTGAGTTCTACTAGATCTTCAAAGAAGAATTAACACAATTACTCTCAAATTATTCCATGAAATAGAAAAGGAGGGGATCCTTCCAAACTGATTCTATGCAGCTAGTATCACCCTTATACCAAAACAAGACAAAGACACATCAAGGAAAGAAAACTTCAGACCAATTTCCCTGATGAACTTAGGTGCAAAAATTCTTAATAAAATACTGGCAGATCACTTACAAAACATATTTAAAAGACAGTGCACCATGATCAGGAGGGGTTCATCCCAGTGATGCGAGGTTGGTTCAACATATGGAAATAAATAAATGTAATTTACCACATCATTGGATTTAAAGTAAGAACCCATGATTATCTCAATAGATGCAGAAAAAGCATTTGACAAAATACAGCATCAGTTCCTGTTATTTATTAGAAGATAAGACAAATTCAATTCCTTTGTTGGACTATTATATTTTAATTTTTTTCTGTCAGCTTGATATTGTGTATTATTTGAAGAATGTGTATATTTAATACAAATTGTCAGATTGTTATGTTGTGTATATGTATCCACTTTTGTTTTAGACATATGTGTATGTTATATGTTTTAGACATATGTATATATGTTACCTTTCAAAACATTGATACGAACAATTTGGAATTTGTCTTTATTTTAGCACTATTATTCTTGTTAGGGCTTAAAATTTTATCCATTTTTTTAAAAGAATCAACTTTAATCTCATTGATTTCTTGATTATATGTGTGTTTTTTATTTTATTAATTTCTGTCATATTTTGTACTTTCCTTCAGTTTATTTACTTTTCATTTTCTAACCTTTCGAGATTATAGCTGAAGTAATTGTTTTGCAGGACTTTTAAAATTTTACATAACTTTTGCCATTAAGGCTACTTAATTTCTAAATATTGCTTTAGCACATTCACAAATTTGAAAATGTCCTATTTTTATTATGTTACTTCAATAAAATTGTCTAATTTCTATTTTGATATCTTATTTAACCAAAAGATTAATTAAAAATGTATTATTTGTAGTTGAATATTTTCTAAATTTTTTGTCATTTATTTCTAACTTACATCCATTGTGCTTGGAGAGCACACTCTGAATTAGTTCAATCTCTAGAAATTTTTGGAGGCTTCTTTGTTATTTTGAATTTATTTATTTAAAATTTACATGTAAAATTACTCTTTTGTGTGCTGGTTCTGCATGTGTTCATGTTGTTAAATGCTTTCTCTGCATCTATTGCTCTAATCACATAATTTTCTTTCTGTTGTTAATCAGGTGGATTACCTTGATGGATTTCCATTCTGAAGCAGCCTTGCATTTCTGGGATAAAACTCACTTGGTTTTTAATGTATCATTCTTTTTGTATATTGCTGAACTCTATTTGATAACTTTATGTTGTGGATTTTTGTGTTTATATTCACAAGGGCTATTGGTTTATGGTTTTCTTTCTTGTACCGACTTTGTCTCTTTCTTTCCCTCCCTCCCTCTTTCCTTCCTTTGTATCAGGATAGTCACTTGCCTCATCAAATGAAGTTGAAAGCACTCCCTTTTTTCTAATTTCTGGAAGGGATTGTGTATATGTGATGTTATTTTTTCCATATACATTTGGTAGAACTTGCCAGTGAAATCATCTGGGTCTGATGTTTTCCTTTCAGAAGATTTTAAACTATAAATTCAGTTTCTTTCATGTATATAAGAGTGTCAGTTGCCCATTTTCTCTTGGGTGAGTTCTGGTAGATGGTGTCACCTGGGGAATGCCATTCCATCTCCACAGTGGAGCCTGTGTGTGGAGCTGTGCTTGGTTCTCCATGGCCCTGCCATCATTGTGGGGTCTGCAGCCACAGCCCTTCTTTCATTTCTGAAATAAGTAACTTCTGTGTCTTATGTTGTGTATTTTTATAATGGTTTCTTTACTTTTTGTTAGACTGACTAGTAGTGTGTCAATTTTATCCATCTTTTCCAAGCATCAGCTTCCAATTTCATTAACTTTTCTCCATTTTTTTTTCTGTTTTCAATTTAACAGATTTCTGCTCTTCTGTTTTCTTTCCTATTTGTGTTTTTTTTGCTCTATTCTTTGTTTTAGTTTTCTAGTTTGTTAAGATGGAGGCTTAAATTATTGATTTGAGACCTTTATTTTTCCAACATAAGAATATAAACTTTTAAGTTTTCTTGATACTGCATTAGCTCATATCCTACTAATTCTGATATGTTGCAGTTTCCTTTTCATTTAGTTTGGTCTTTGTTATATTTTATTTATTTATTTTAAAGATTGACTTTTTTGTTATAACTTTATTTTTATTTATTAATTTGTATGTGGTGCTGAGGATCTAACCCAGTGCCTCACCCATGCTAGGTGAGCACTCTACCGCTGAGCCACAACCACAGCCCCCTTTGTTATATTTTAAATATTTTTATGTGTACATTCTTTATTTCATGTTGGTTTCATCAGAAGTGTGTCTTGTTTATTAGTCTGTTTAAAGAAGCAATTTTTTTCTCTTTTTTATGTATTAATTTTATTGTTTATGTTTGGTTTTTAAAAATTTATTTAAAATGAGAGAAGGCAAGATTAAGGCTGAAGTAATTGTTTTGCAGGACTTTAAAAATTTTATATAACTT
Organism: Geosciurus inauris; assembly: GCA_004024805.1. Classification (NCBI taxonomy): domain Eukaryota; kingdom Metazoa; phylum Chordata; class Mammalia; order Rodentia; family Sciuridae; genus Geosciurus; species Geosciurus inauris. The sequence continues at coordinate 12,895 of PVHX01022896.1, forward strand.
CTGCAATTAAGGCTACAACTTTATTTGTAAATGCAGCTTTAGCACATTTAGAAATAAAGGAGACCTAGCTCATAAGTCAATGGTCTTCTTTAAATGCATTTAAGCCCATACATTCTAAGTGCTACTATTTTTTGGAATTAACAAACATTTTGGTAGGAAATCATTTTAAGTATAGTTTAATATTAACTTTTTGCGGGTACCAGGGATTGAACTCAGGGGCATTCACTAAACCACTGAGCCATGTCCCTATCCCTTTTTTGTATTTTATTTAAAGACAGGGTCTCACTGAGTTGCTTAGTGCCTTGCTTTTGTGAGGCTGGCTTTGAACTCTCCATCCTCCTGCCTCAGCCTCCTGAGACACTGGGATTATGGGTGTGGGCCACTGCCTGGCTTAATATTTATTTTAAGACTTCTTTTATTATATATTGCAACCACAATCTTTTCAGAAGTACATTAGCTTTTTTTCTGTAGGAAAAATTACTGCCCCAACGAATACAAAAACAAACCAAATGGGAATGTTTCCCTTTTTACTGCTTTTGATTTGTGTAGCTGCAGATCTCCAGGACCTTGTCCAGTATGTGATGAGCACCACATGATCAGTGTCCAGGAATGAATGGACAACCTGATGGCTCATGGACACTGTGGTCTGCTTTCAGCACCATGGCATCTGGAAGAACAGCACCTTTCCCTGTTGGGAGTATCCAACCTGTTAGTGGAAGTGACCATCCTTTAACAATAACAAGTATGTGCCATGCATCATTCAGAATAGTCAGCCTAGTCCTTCAAACACTACATGAAGTGACCCAACAAACACAAGTTGAAAAGAGCAAGCCAGGCAGTGTTGGAGTGCCCACAGGCACATGGCTGGGTACAGAGGGTGAGGCTGGTACCCTGCTGGCCTCTCCTGAAGACATTGCCCTTTACAAAGAAGTGTCCTAGACACCTGTGGGATGCCACCCTTTAACAGAGCTTGGTTCAAGTATCACACACACAAAGCTCCACAGGTCACAAATGCACACTTGGAGAGATGCTCACTAAGTAGCCCCTTCTGGAACCAGCATGCAGATCAGGTCACCAAGGCCAAAGCTCCAGGGCTCTTCTGTGCCACCTTCTGGGTTTTAAACCTCCACTCCCAAAGAAGGTGGTGGCCTCTGTGCAGATATCTAACACTGCAGACTAGTTTGTTTTTTGCATAGCATCATTTTTATGTGCTCTGGCCTGTGTGTTTGGCTTCTCTCACTGTCATTACTTTGAGATCCATGCATAGGGTTATGCGTAGCTGGTCTTGTTCTCATTGTGGCCCTAATGCTGATAGAACACTGTTTACTGACTCAGGTGGACATTTGTTCAGGGTCCAGCTAGTCGAGCTAACATTTGGAGTTTTAAATATGCCACTATGTCAAGTTTGTCAATTTGCTGTTCAGATCTTTTATTTTGTTATGGATATTCTTGTCTGTTTTATTAGTTATAGAAGTTTTGGCTGGTGTAGTGTCTCTTGACTGTAATCCCAGCACCTTGTGAGGCTGATGCAGGAGAATCCCAAATTTGATGCCAGCATGGGCTACTTAGTGAGGCACTACACAACTTACTAAGACCTTTTATAAAAAATAATGGGCTGGGGATGTGGCTCAGTGGTTAAGTGTCCCTGGGTTCAATTCCTAGTCCAAAGAGAGAGAGGTGGGGGGAGGGCATGTGAGAGGAAAGTTTAAAGATACCATACTTTAACAATGGATTTTTTTGTTTTCCTGCTAATGGTGCCAATTTTTGTGTAACAGTCACCAGGCTATCTTACCAAGTCATCTACTTTCTGTTTCTCTGGTAGCATTTCCTGCCTGAAATCCGACCTCACCCAGTATTGTTGCAGTTGCATCAGCCTTTCCCGCCTTGCTTCCTGTTCCTCTTCCCTTCCCTTTCCTTTCACCCTTCTTGTGATCTCACTAAAGCTGTGTCTGTGTTTCTATCCTGGAGATCTGAACGTTTTTCTCACACTTTCTGATGTAGCCAGACTTATCCCTCTCATGTCATCCTTGGATTTGTATCTGACCTGCCTCCTTCATGATCATTTTGTTTCTCTCTGCCTTTCAGTTTTTGACATGGTTCTTCTCCCTTTCCTGGTGCTCTGCATGTTTTCTGCTGAGGTTCCGCTGGACGTCGAGGCACACATTGCTTGACTCGTGAAGACGTTGCACATTGTTGTTTCTTTCATTGAGCCAGGGAAGCTGAACTGTGAGGAAGTCTTTGACTCATCCTGCTTCTCTGTTGGGACAGATTTCCCTTCTATGCATGTGTTCCAAGCTCAGCACGACCCTCTCAGCTCTGCTCAGTGGTCAGCCTCAGCGGTCAGTGGTCAGCATCAGCACTCCTATAGTCTTAACCACTTAGGAACTCCAGCCTCCTCCTTCCCGCCTGCACTTATGAGCTTGGGTCTGGGCTTCTCCTTCTACCTGAAGGACTGCAATTTGTTATAATGCAGATGCCCTGGGGACAGGCTCCCTCGGGCTCTTTGTCAGAAACTGTCATTAATTATTAGCCTGCACTGGAGCCCAAGTGTCCCAGGGAAAAGCAGCAGTGGCTCTTGTTAGTAGATGTTCCTGGGCACTCCAGCCCTCACCTGTCCTGGGGATGCTGGTGGGCCTTTATCATCCAGGCACCATGAGAGTGAAGAAGATTTGGCTTTGCAGCATTTCAGTTAATTCATCTTCACACTATGAAGCTCTAGGACTCAGTGAAGCTGTTGTGGAGGCCCCAGCTCTTGATTTTCATTACCGCAGCCTTCTGTGATCACTAGTATCCGTGCCTTTTTTCCTCTCAGACCTGGCCACTGCCCAGGCAAACTCAGCCTGGATTATATCTTATTTATTATAATGTGATTATAACATAAAATATTTTATCTAAACATATAATATTCATTGTATATTTTATGATGTGTATCTTTGTTTTAGAGGTCATATCCTATTTATTGTCCTAGAAGCTGCATGTGTGTGTGTGGGGGTCTAAATCTTGCGATACCTCAGCAGGTGCTTTAGGGTCTTGGGAAGATGAAGGATACCCACTTCCTACACCATGGGTGTGGGCTGTACCTGATGGCCCAGTGGGCATAGGGGACCATCCAGGTTCACCAAGTGCACTCACCAGATGACTCTATCAGGGTTCAGACCCTTGTCTCCAGGGAAGAGCCCTGAAGGTAGTGTGTAGCGAGGCTTGGCTCCCTGCTATTTGCCCCTTCAGCTCCTGCCCTACAGCTGCAGGAGGTGCCACCACCTTGCACCATCAGAGCTGCCTGGATGAGCAGCTGGCTGCCTACTGTCTTTTTCTTTCTGTGAATCACTGGGCTATCTCACACACCTCACCTGCCTCTCACAGGCAACAGTCATAGAGACCAGGACACTGGGAGGGGCCATGGAGGATGCCTGTCCCTTTCACACCAGCATCCTTGCGGCTGTTGTTCTATTCCAGAATCCCATCAGAGGATCTGCTTTTCAGGACTGCTCCTGGCACAGACTGCTGTTGTCTGTAGTCCTCCTAAAGTTGTCCCTGACAAGAGCATTTGAGAGCAGAACTTCCTGTGGGAAGGGAGTGGAGCAGTGGCACCTGGAGGGGATGCAGTCATGAAGGTGTGTTATTAAGCCAGTGAACACAGGCACTGTTGAGGTCTCTGGGAAGAAGTGTCAAACACATACCTTGGAATGATCTCACTTGAGGTGCTGGGAGAGCCCAGCTGTTTGTGTACCAACCATTGTGGGTCACTATGGTGGGCTGATTTGGGGGGTTGCCATAACCCCTGAATGCCCAATTTGCTGGTTGCCCAAGCCTGTGCAGAAAGCCCTAGGGCTTGAGTGAGACAGATGGTGGGACACAAATGACACCTGCCACACTCAAGCACCTTCACCCAAGGCTTGGTCACTCACTGAGCATCTCACCAGTTGGGGACTAGAGTGGTGTCTGAGCCCATTATTTCTTGTGCATGAATTAGCTTCCCTCCCTTCTCTTTCACTGTTTGAGATGTCACTGTGGATGCATGTGTTTATCATTAAAAATGATAAGTTGTCAATACATTATTTATATTAAAATTATAATTATTATTGCATACCAATTGTACAAAACAATGGGTTTCATCATGGAAATTCCACACATGCATACAATGTGCTTTGATGGTGGCCTGCCCTCTTCCCTTCCCTGATATCTTCTCCTTTCCTAATGGCCCCCTTTCCACTTCCATATTGTCTTTGTTTTCTTTCTAGATTCCACATATGAGAGAAAACATGTGACACTTGTCTTTCTGAGTCCAACTTACTTTGCTTAACATGATGATCTCCAATTCCATCTGTTTCCTGCAAGTGACATAATTTTGTTCTTCTTTATGGCTGAATAATACTCCATCATGGACCCCCTTTTCTTTATCTATTCATCTGCTGATGGATATCCCACACCTTGACTGTTGTAAATAGTGCTGCAGTAATGGGGTCATGCTGGTGTCTATAGTATGCTCACTTTTGATCTTGACGATACATACCCAGAACTGTTATAGCTGGACTGGATGGTAGATCTATATGTGATTTTTGAGGAAATTTTATGTTGTTTTCCATAGTGGCTGTACTAATTTACATTCCTCCAACAACGTATGAGGGGTCCTTTCTCCCCACATCATCTCTAGCAGTTGTTATTCTTTTCTTTTCTTTTTTCTTTTTGCTACCAGGGATTGAACCCTTAAGCCACTAAGCAACATCAACAGCCCTTTTTAATTTTTAAATTTTGAGACAGGATCTCAGTAAGTTTCTTAGAGCCTCACTAAGTTGCTGAGGCTGACCTTGAACCTGAGATTCTCCTTCCTCAGTCTCCCAAATCACTGGGATTACAGGTGTGTGCCACCATGCCCAGTTTGTTTTCTTTTTTTTTTAATATTTATTTTTTAGTTGTAGGTGGACAGAATATCTTTATTTTATTTTTATGTGGTGCTGAGGATCGAACCCAGTGCCTCATGTGTGCTAGGCAAGCACACTACCACTGTGCCATAACCCCAGCCCCCCAGTTTGTTTTCTTGGTAATAGCCATTCTGATGAGGGTAAGAGAGAATTTCAATGTAGTTTTATGTGCATTTCCCTGATGGATAAGATATTGAGCATTTTTTTGTACATTTACTGGTCATTTATACTTCTCTTGAGAGGTGTCTATTCAGCTCTTTTGCCTGTTTATTAACTGCATTACTTTTTGTTGTTGAATTTTTTGAGTTTTTTTTAATATACTTGGATATTATTCCTTTGTCAGAGGAACATCTGGCAAAGCTTTCCTCCCATTGCAATTTAAGGCAAACCCACTGATTATGAGTACATGGATTTATTTTTTCACTGGGTTATGACCCATTGATCTAGGGATCTGTTTTTATGCAGTATGACCCTATTTGATTACTAGAACTTTGTAGTAAGTATTTAAATCAGGTGGTATAATGCTTGGGCTTTGTTCTTTTTGCTCAAGATTGCTTTGGCTATTTGTTATCTTTTGTGGTTCCATAATTTTAGGATTCTTTTCTATTTACATGAAAACATACCATAGGTTTGATGGGGACCTGCATTAAATCTGTAGGTTGCTTTGGGTAGTGTTGACTTTTATATTCTTTCTTTTTTAGTACTGGGATAGAACCTGGGGCATTCTACCACTGAGCTACATCCTCAGTCCTTTTAATTTGTCATTTTTAGACAGAGTCTTGCCAAGTTGCTGAGGCTGGCCTTGAACTTGTGATCCTCCTTCAGCCTCACAAATTGATGGAATTATAGAAATATTTTATTGCACCTGACTTGTATGGACATGTCTAACAACATCAATTTATTCTTTTAGTTCATAAGCATGGGATCCCATTTATTTTTGTCTTCAATTTCTTTCTACAGTATTTTATAGTTTTCAATGTAGAGATCTTTCACTTCCTTGGTTACATATATTCCTAATTATTTTATTTCTTTGTGATTATTATATATGGGCTTGTGTTATTAATCTTGTTTTTCAGATAGTTTGTTGCTTTGTGTGTAAATGCTATTGATTTTTATATGGTGATTTTGTATCCTGCAACTTTATCAGATATGAGGTTAAAAACCCCTGCTTGTTTGAGAAATCCATGTGAAGGGTAAGTTTTTTCCCATACTTTTACTTTCAGTCTGTGGATGTTTTGGCCTATGAGGTGAGTCTCTTGGAGATAGCATATTGTTGGGTCTTGTTTTTTAATCCAGTCTTCCAGTCTGTGTCTTTTGATTGAGGAGTTTAGGCCATTTACAATCAATATTATTATTGAGAAATGATTTTTATGCCCTGTTATTTTGAATTAGTTTTCATTTTCAACTTGAAGTAGGTTTCTTTTGATTGAAAAATCTTTTAGTGTGGTTCTTCCTCACTGGTTTTCATTTTTAGTTTTTATTTTTTCTTCATGAAATATTTTGTTGAGAATGTTTTGTAATGCAGACTTTTTAGTTGTGAATTCCTTTAAGTTTTCTTTATCATAGAAGGTTTTTATTTCATCATCAAATGTCAAGCTTAGTTTTGCAGGGTATTGTATTCTTGGTTGGCATTCATTTTCTATAAGAGCTTGGTATATGTTATTCCAAGATCTCCTAGCTCGAAGGGTCTGGGTTTAAAATCAGGTGAGATCTGAATTGGTTTCACTCTAAATGTGATTTGGCATTTTCTCTGGAAGTCTTTAGAATTCTATATACATTCTGTATGTCAGCCATTTTCATGACAAAATGGCTTGTTGTGGGTCTCTTATAATTTTTTATATTTGGCATCCTATATTGTAAGGGTTCTGTGTTAGTGATTGGGGTATCTGATGACTTCATGGCTGTGGCATACTTGGTTTCTAGGAAAGTTCTATACAAAAAGTATAGAATGCCTAGCTTCTGGGAAGGTTCCCATACAAAGTATGGGATGCCCAGTGACTGCAAATATTTCTATGCAAAAGCATGGAATGCCTAACTTCTGTAGCAATGCTTTCCATGAGGAGGGTCTGTGCTATAGCCTTATCTGCCTCAACCATGATCTCAGGCACATAGCTCCTGGGAATTAAGGAACCTGCTTGCTAGATAACTACTATGTTTCACCAAGCTCAATTGCTCCTGAACTTGCCCATCTAACAGTAACTTCAAACAGTGGAATTTCTTGAGAGCTACACAAAGCTCCCAACATTGCATATTGTAATGGTAGAATGTAACTGAGAAATAAGCTGCATAATGTTGCTGATTCTATAACCTGCCTAATGATATAATGAACAATAATGTACTAATCATGCCAGTGACCTAAGGTAAACTATTGATATAAATAAAGCTGGTAGCTCATGTGAGGAACATTTTCTTCTTTGCCTCTGGACCTTGCCTCTGTGTCTCCTTTTGTTTATTTATACTGCATGCTTTCTGTATTTGATTTTTTATTTCATTCTTTAGGTTTGGGAAACTTTCAGTCATTATTTCATTGAAAATATCATGCATTTCTTTTGTTTGTTTCTCTGAGACTTTGTCTATCAAAATAAATCTTACATTTGGTCTTTTTATGTTATCTCATATTTTTGGAAGTTCTGTTCATATTTTCTTAACATCTTTTCTCCATGATCAACTTTATTTTCATGACTGTGTATTTTGTCTTCATTTCCTGAGACTTTGTCTTCCACTATATAGTCTGCTGGTGATATTTTCCAATGAAGTTTTGATTTGGCTTATTGATTCCTTCCTTTTGAGGATTTCTGCTTGTTTTTTCTCAATATCTCTTCAAAATATATTTTTTAGTTGTAGATGAACACAATACCTTTATTTTATTTATTTATTTTTATGTGGTGCTGAGGATCAAATCCAGTGCTTCATACATGCAAGGTGAGCACTTTACCACTGACCCACAACCCCAGCTATCTATCTCTTTATTAAAGTGATTTTTTGCATCTTGTAGTTTATCCCTTATATCATCCTTTATCTCACATATTATTTTAACTAGTAACATTCTAAATTCTTCTCTGTCATTTCCTCCACTGTGGTGTCTATGAATTTTGTATTTGATGTGTTTTGGTTTGTTTGAGGTAATTTTTTCCCTTGCTTATTCATGTTGTTTGTATTTCTACTCATCTGGGTTGGTTTTAAGACAGTAGGGGTCTACCTTGTGGAATTATAGTGTCACTGAATGTTCTCAGCACCTCCAAGTTTAGGGGGAGACAGATAATAATAACTAAAATAAAAAATCTAATGAAGAAAAAGAGAGAAAATTCAAATTAGTAAAATTCATGATGAAAAAGGAAATATCACCATGGACACAACTGAAATGCAGATGATAATCAGAAGCATTTTTGAAAATATACACTCCAATAAAATAGAAAACTTTGAAGACATCAAGAGAATTCTAGAGACATATGACCCACACAAAGTGAATCAGGAGGACATAGAATATTTAAACAGATCAATTCCAAGCAATGAAATTGAAGATGCTATCAGAAGACTACCAACAAAAAAGCCCAGGACCTAATAGATTTTACAAATTCTACCAGACATTTAAAGAATTAACACCAATATTCCTTAAATTATTCCATGAAATAGAAAAGAAGGGAACCCCTCCAAACTCATTTGATGAAGCTAGTATTATCCTGGTACCAAAACCTGACAAAGATACATCAAGGAAAGAAAACAGCAGACCAATATCCCTGATGAATACAGATGCAAAAATTCTTAATGAAATCCTGGCATATCACATACAAAAACATATTGAAAAGATAGTGCACCATGATCAGGTGGGATTCATCTCAGGAATAAAAGTTTTGTTCAACATATGGAAATAAATAAACATAATTAACCACATAAATAGACTTGAAGAATCACATGATAATCTTGATAGATTCAGAAAACATTGACAAAATGCAGCATTCATTCATGTTCAAAACACTAGAAAAACTATGGATTTTAGGAACACACCATAACATTGTAAAATGTATATACACCAAAAGTAGGGTTAACATCATTCTCTCTCTCTTTTTTCTGATGCTGGGTATTGAACTCAAGGCTTTGTGCATGGAAAACAAGCACTCTACCAACTGAGCTATATTCCTAGCCCCTTTACATCATTCTTTTTAAAAAAATATTTTTAGTTGTTGATGGATTTTTATTTTATTTATTTATTATTTGTATGTGGTGCTGAGGATTGAACCCAGTGCCTCACGCATGCCAGGCAAGTTCTCTACCACTTAGCTACAGTCCCAGCCACTTAACATCATTATGAATGGAGAACAATTTAAAGCACTTCCTCTAAAACCTGAAATAAGACAGGGATGCACTCCTTCACCACTCCTATTCAACTTAGTTTTTGAAATTCTAGCCAGAGCAATTAAACAGAAGAAAGAAATTAAAGGGATATGAATATGAAGACAACTCAAACTATTCTCATTTGCCAACAACATAATTATATATTTAGAAGACCCCAAAACTCCACCAGAATGTGTATAGAACTTATGAAAGTACTCCTCAAAGTAGCAGGATATAAAATAAACAGCAATAAATCAATTGCATTTTTATATACCAATGGCATATCAACTGAAAGAAAAATAAGAAAAACTATCATATATATATATATATATATATATATATATATATATATATATATATACACACAATGGAATATTACCTAACCCTAAAGAAGAATAAAACTATGACATTTGTAAGTAAATGGATGGAATGGGAGAATATCATGCTAAACCAAATAAGCCAGTCTCCAAAATCCAAAGGCCAATTGTTCTTTCTGATATGTGGATTTTAACCCTAAAAAAAAGGGGAGGGGAAGAATAGAAGTGCATTGGATTAGACAAAGGGAATTGAATGGAAAGAAGGGAAGGGAATAAAAAGGACAATAGAATTCATCAGACATCTTTTCTATCTTTGTATTTGAATACAGAACTCTGCATCATGGACAACCACAAGAATAGGCTCATAAATATAATAAGTTATACTTCATGTATGTGTAATATGCCAAAATACATTCTACTGTCATGTATAATTAAGTAGAACAAATAAAGCAAAAAGAATATAAGTAACAATAAATGTTGGTGAGAATGTGGGGAAAAGTGTACACTCATACATTGTTGGTGTGACTGAAAAATTAGCTCAACCACTTAGGACAGCATTAGGGAGATTCCTCAAAAAATTAGAAATGGAATCACCAGATGACCCTGCTCTCCCACTCATTGGTGTATATCTAAAGGACTTAAAATCAGCTTACTACAGTGACACAGCCACATCAATGTTTATAGCCAAGCACAATTCACAATAGCTAAGCTATGGGACCAATCTGGTTGGTCTCCAACAGAAGAATGTTGAAAGAAAATGGGGTATATATACACAATGGAGTATTAGTCAGATAAAGAAGAATGACCTTATGATATTTGCCAGTAAATAGATAAACCGGAGACTCTCATGCTAAGTGGAATAAACCAGTCCCACAAAGTCAAAGGTTGAATGTTTTCTCTGATATGTGGAAGCTAACCCAAAATAAGAGGGGCAAGAATAAAAAAGAATACAAGAAAGATCAGTGAAATAGACAATGGAGAATGAAGGGAAGGGAGGAAGGTAGGAATAGAAAAGTCAGTGGAATGATCTGACCTAGATTTTCTATGTGCTTTTATGAATATACCTCAGTGAATCATACCATGATGTTCACCCATAAGACACTTTATTGCTTTAAGGTTGCACTGCATGGGTATGCTCGACAAGTTGGAGTCCTGACAGACGAGAAAAGGGGTCTTTGGGGAAGATGAAATGGGGTCTCCCAGGATGGGGGTGATGGCCTGCGGAGTCACTGCACCCAGACCCTGGGGTGTAGGCAAAAAACTGCTCTGCCAGAGCAAGATGCAGAAACATTGTTTATTCAAGAAAGTGCAGAAGCTTATATACACTCCTGGACCAATCAGGCCCAAAGTTACAAACAAAGGGGTGCTCTCTGTCAAGCATACAGTCCATTGATGTAGAATGAGGAAAGATAGAAAGGAGGGGTTGAAGGTATGCAGAGTGCTCCTATATATTCCCCTTTTTACTTCTATTTGAAAGGTCAGCAGGGACTGTATGGCCCATAAACAAGCATGTTGGAGGGATCTGTGGTAATCTCCTCATGAGAGAATCATTCTGCTGGATTTCCAGATTCCTACATGCTGCATTATGATGGGGGAGGTGCAAACAAGACTGTAGTTTGTCTTAGGTTGTGCTCCTCTGAGCATCTTACTCATCTTTGGCTAGCCAGCCCATGTGTACATGCCCCCAAATGAGCTCTCTCCCAATAGAAGGTGTGATGGGGTTGGGAGGATTGGAAGGGAAGGGGTTTGGGATTAGGATTGGCCAAAGCTGCAAAGCCTTGTGTTTCCAGTGAAGATGAGGTGGGTGAGCTTCTCATATGTTCTTGAGGGCTGTGATCCATGTGGCAGGAATTTTCCTGTGTTCCTGTGATTCTTTAAGAACATGAACCAAGAGCTTGTTTAGTTTGACAAAGAGAAGAACTAGAAGAAGGCTTAGAACCCCAAGCCCAATGATAACCCAATTGGATGGATCTAACAGAGCTGATAATTTATTCTACACCTTTTGAAGAATGGAAGGGTCACAGACAACATTAGCTTTGGTTTAGGTACTCACAGAAGGGGCTTCTTACTTCAGGTGGGGTAGGTTGTCTTCTTGAGAGAGGCTTGTATAAATATTCCTGGCTGGGATCCAAAGGGGCTTAGACTCTGTGTGTGTGTGTGTGTGTGGGAAGACACAAGCATAGCCTCGCCCTTGTGTGAGCAGAGGGTCTGGGGCCTTTCCATTGAAGGGTCAAGGGGTCATTCCATTGCACCAAGGGAAGAGGGGTAGGGAAGGTAAATGGACCCCAGTGTTGGATTGCTGCATTGAGGTCTTGTTTGTCAAAAGTGAGGTAGTTATGGGTAAATAAAGCATCCAACAACCTCAAAGAAGGGTCTTTTTCTGTAGAATCAAATTTCTGAAGCACCTTCTTTAGAGTGCGATTGGTTCTCTTAATGATGGCTTGTCCTTGAGGGTTATAGGGAATCTCTTTGGTGTGGGAAATTCCCCAGGAAGTTAAAAATTTCTTCAATCTGAGGGAGACATAGGCCAGGCCATTGTCTGTTTTGATTGACCATGGGACACCCATGGATAGCATTGCTTGCTATATAACCTTAATCATATGGGTTGCTTTTCCCCCTGCAAGGCAGTAGTGTATACAAGGGAAGAGTATGTGTCAATTATCACATGTACAAATTTACATTTACCAAAGGTAGGGACATGAGTGACATCCATCTGCCAGAGGGAGTTGGGTGTCAATCCACAGGGGTTGACTCCCTATGGTTGGAGTGGACCCAGTGGTAACAATGGGCCACAAGAGGAGCATGCATGGATCAGATGTTTGCATTTTTGGATTAGAATTTCAGGCAATAGGCAGTGAAGACTATTTGCTGAGAGGCAAAACCTCTGATGTAAGGCTCTAGCTTGTTCTAGAGTGTACATCATGACTTTAGGCTGACTTACAAGTTTGCCAATGGAGGCATTCTCTTCTGATAGGAAGCCAGGCAACCTAGAATGGGAGGAAATGTGCATAACATACCATGGTTTTTGTCTTACTTCTAGTATAGCCTTGAGGGTAGCCATAGGCCAATCAATAGGATAGTCTCTGGGCCTAAATGTGGAATAAGCAATGGAAGAGCAGACCTTGACAGCATATATGCTATCAGAGACTATGTTAAGGGAAATGGTCTGATATTTTTTCAGCACCAGGATAAGTGCAGTCAATTCAGCTACCTATGAGGGCTAGTTGAAGGCTCAATATGACCTAAAGCTAGTTGCTCATGGAAAAGGTTCTTTAATGCTCAAAGCTTAGGCTAAAGAATAGGCCATTGCTCCACCCAGTAGGGTTAGGTGTCCAGATTCGCTGTGAGAGCCAAAATCATTAGGGGTGAAAGAGAGAAATAACAACTAATATAATGTTTAATAATTGAGGAAAAAAACGTGGAAAGTATTTACATGGATCAGTTTCTTTATACAAATGCTATAACATGAGAAACACCCAAAACCAAATAGAGTTTTACCATCAAGGTGCAAACCCAGTAAAAGAAAACAACAACAAAACACTACAAAATGTACAGAGAACATGTGGCTATAGGAAATTATAGCATGAATTGCAGTATATAAACTGGCCCATGTAGAATACAAAAATATTTACTGAAGTCAGTAGTTTTTATGAAACAGTGCTTATTAGAGGTATTTTAATATGAATCAGATATATAATCTAAAGGTAGAAACTTTAAAAAACATTAACAGCATTAAGCCAGGGCCATTCACTTGTGCTTCTATTTTGTTTTTGTTTTAAAAGCTGCTGTTTTAGCCGGGCGCGGTGGCTCAAGCCTGTAATCCCAGCACTCAGGGAGGCTGAGACAGGAGAATTGCGAGTTCAAAGCCAGCCTCAGCAATGGCGAGGTGCTAAGCAACTCAGTGAGACCCTGTCTCTACATAAAAACACAAAATAGGGCTGGGGATGTGGCTCAGTGGTCGAGTGCCCCTGAGTTCAATCCCCGGTACCAAAAAAAAAAAAATAAAAAAAAAATAAAAGCTGCTGTTTTGACTCAAGAAAAATCTCTAAGGCCTACATTTTTTTTTTAATTTTTTATTTTTCTCAAAAGTTGAATTTTAATACATAACAGAAATAAACAAATTTTCAGAAGCTGTACACACTATTCACTGAAAATATTTGTTGAGGCAAATAGAAAAAAAATTGTTACAATCATAATTTTTCTAACTTTGCACAAAATTATAAGCAGATTACATTCTTCATATTAAACATCTTTATATGCACTTTCAATGAACAGTATATATATATATATATATATATATATTTATATATATTTTTTATC
>PVHX01022897.1:0-26776 GCA_004024805.1 Geosciurus inauris
CTTTAGCAATCAGAGAAATGCAAATCAAAACTACCCTAAGATTCCACCTCACGCCAGTCAGAATGGCAATTATCAAGAACACAAACAACAATAAGTGTTGGCGAGGTTGTGGGGAAAAAGGCACGCTCATACATTGCTGGTGGAACTGCAAATTGGTACAACCAATCTGGAAAGCAGTATGGAGATTCCTTAGAAAACTCGGAATGGAACCACCATTTGAGCCTGCTATCCCGCTCCTAGGCCTATACCCAAAAGACTTAAAAACAGCGTACTACAGTGCTGCAGCCACTTCAATGTTTATAGCAGCTCAATTCACAATAGCTAAACTGTGGAACCAACCTAGATGCCCTTCGATAGATGACTGGATAAAGAAAATGTGGTATATATACACAATGGAATATTACTCAGCAATAAGAGAAAATAAAATTATGGCATTTGCAGGTAAATGGATGGAGTTGGAGAATATCATGCTAAGTGAAGTAAGCCAATGTCAGAAAACCAAATGCCGAATGTACTCATTGATAAGTGGATGCTGATCCATAATGTGGGAAAGGACATGGGAACAAAGGTGGCTCTCTGTTCACAGGGGTGTAAGGGAGGAGGGAGCATGGGGACAGCAAGGGTGATGGAATATGATGGTCATAATAACCCTAACTTTATGTATGACTGCATATATGATGTGATTCTATACAACTTACAACTAGAGAATTGATATGTTACCCTCTATCTATGTACAATAAGTCAATTTACACTGTCAACATGTAAGCCTAAATAAAACAAGAATAAAAATTAAAAAAAAAAAAAGACATAGACTGACAGACTGGATTAAAAAAAAAAAGACCCAACAATATGCTGTCTTCAAGAGACTCATCTTACAGGAAAAGACATCCACAAGCTGAAAGTGAAAAGGTGGGAAAAAACATATCACTCACATGGATCCTGCAAACAAGCAGGAGTTTCCATCCTCATATCAAATAAAGTGGACTTTAAATGAAAGATTGTGAAAAGAGATAAAGAAGGTCATTTCATACGTCTTAAGGGAATCATACATCAACAAGACATAGCAATCATAAATAACTATGCCCCAAATAATGGGGCTTCTATGTATGTCAAACAAATCCTTCTCAAATACAAGAATCAAATAGACCACAACACAATAATACTTGGAGACTTTAACACAGCTCTTCCACCATTGGATAGATCTTCCAAACAAAAACTTAATAAAGAAACCATAGACCTCAATGAAACTATCAATAATTTAGACTTAACAGACATATATAGAGTGTTCTATCCATCAACAAGTGAATACACTTTTTTCTCAGCAGCACATGGATCCTTTTCCAAAATAGATCATATGTTATGTCACAGAGCCAGTCTTAGCAAATACAAAAAAATAGAGATTCTACCCTGCATCCTATCTGACCACAATGGAATAAAATTACAAATCAATGAGAGATTAAAAAACAGAAACTACTCCATCACCTGGAAACTAAATAATATGCTATTGAATGATGCATGGATAACAGAAGTCATCAAGGAAGAGATAAAAAAATTCTTAGAGGCAAATGAAATCTCTGATACAACATATCAAAATCTCTGGGATGCCATGAAGGCAGTGCCAAGAGGAAAGTTCATAGCACTAAACTCATTTATTAGAAGAAGTAAAAGTCAACAAATAAATGATTGACTCTTTGTCTCAAAGCCTTAGAAAAGGAAGAACAAATTAACACTCAAAGAATTAGAAGACAGGAAATAATCAAAATTAGGGCTGAAATCAGTGAAATTGAAATAAAAGAAACAATTAAAAAAATTGACAAAACAAAAAGCTGGTTCTTTGAAAAAATAAACAAAATTGACAAACTCTTAGCCACCCTAACAAAAAGGAGGAGGGAGAAAACCCAAATTACTAAAATTCATGATGAAAAAGGAAATATCATAAGAGACACTACTGAAATACAGAGGATAATTAGAAACTATTTTGAAAATTTATACTCCAGTAAAATAGAAAACCCTGAAGACACCGACAAATTTCTAGAGGCATGTGACCTACCCAAACTGAACAAAGAAGACATACACAACTTAAACAGATCAATTTCAAGCAAGGAAATAGAAGATGCCATCAAGAGCCTTCCAACCAAGAAAAGCCCAGGGCCAGATGGATTCTCAGCTGAGTTCTACAAGACCTTCAAAGAAGAACTAATACCAATTCTCCTCAAACTATTTCATGAAATAGAAAAGGAGGGAACCCTTCCAAACTCATTCTATGAGGCAAGTATCACCCTGATTCCAAAACCAGACAGAGGTACATCAAAGAAAGAAAACTTCAGACCAATATCCCTGATGAACATAGATGACAATATTCTCAATAAAATTCTGGCAAATCACATACAAAAACATATCAAAAAATAATGCACCATGATCAAGTGGGGTTCATCCCAGGGATTCAAGGTTGATTCAACATACGGAAATCAATTAACATAATACATCACATCAATAGACTTAAAGATAAGAATCATATGATTTTGTCAATCGACACAAAGAAGGCTTTTGACAAAATACAACACCCTTTTATGCTCAAAACACTAGAAAAACTTGGGATAGTAAGAACATTCCTCAACTTTGTAAAAGCTATCTATGCTAAACCCAAGGCCAACATCATCCTAAAATGGAGAAAAATTGGAATCATTCCCTCTGAAAACAGGAACTAGGCAGGGATGCCCTCTCTCACCATTGCTATTCAACATAGTCCTTGAAACACTAGCCAGAGCAATTAGACAGATGAAAGAAATTAAATGGATACAAATCAGAAAAGAAGAACTCAAACTATCATTATTTGCAGAAGACATGATTCTATACTTAGAGGATCCAAAAAATTCTACCAGAAAACTTTTAGAATTAATAAATGATTTCAGCAAAGTAGCAGGATATAAAATCAACACCCACAAATCATTTGCATTTCTATACATCAGTGATAAACCCTCTGAAAGAGAAATTAGGAAAACTATCCCATTCACAATAGCCTGTAAAAAAATAAAATACCTGGGAATCAATTTAACAAAAGAGGTGAAAGACCTCTACAATGCAAACTACAAGACACTGAAGGAAGAAATTGAAGAAAACCTTAGAAGATGGAATAATCTCTCATGCTCCTGGATAGGCAGAATCAATATTGTCAAAATGGCCATAGTTCCCAAAATGCTATATAGATTCAATGCAATCCCAATTAAAATCCCAATGTCATTCCTTATAGAAATAGAAAAGGCAATCATGAAATTCATTTGGAAGAATAAGAGACCCAGAATAGCTAAAGCCATCCTTAGCAAGAAGAGTGAAGCAGGAGGCATCACAATACCAGACCTCAGATTATACTACAAAGCTATAGTAACAAAAACAGCATGGTACTGGCACCAAAATAGACATGTAGCCCAATGGTATAGAATAGAAGAAACTGAGATGAACCCACTTACATACAGTTACCTTATACTAGATAAAGGAGCCAAACACGTACACTGGAGAAAAGATAGCCTGTTCAACAAATGGAGCTAGGAAAACTGGAAATCCATATGCAGCAAAATGAAACTAAACCCCTATCTCTCACCATGCACAAAATTCAACTCAAAATGGATCAAGGACCTGGGAATCAGACCAGAGACCCAATGCCTAATAGAAGAAAAAATAGGCCCAAATCTTCATCATGTCGGATTAGGACAATACTTCCTTAGCAAGGCTCCTATAGCACAAGAAGTAAAATCAAGAATCAACAAATGGGATGGATTCAAACTAAAAAGCTTCTTCTCAGCAAAAGAAATAATCAATGAAGTGGACAGAGAGCCGGCATTCTGGGAACAAATCTTTGCCACACACACATCCAATACAGCACTCATCTCCAGGATATATAAAGAACTCAAAAAGCTTAACACCAAAAAAACTAACAACCCAATCAATAAATGGGCCAAAGAACTGAACACAAACTTCACAGAAGAAGATATACAATCCATCAAAAGACATATGACAAAATGTTCAACATGTCTAGCCATCAGAGAAACGCAAATCAAAACTACCCTAAGATTTCATCTCACGCCAGTCAGAATGGCAATTATCAAGAATACAAACATCAATAAGTTGTTGCTGAGGTTGTGGGGAAAAAGGCATGCTCATACATTGCTGGTGGAACTGCAAATTGGTACAACCAATCTGGAAAGCAGTATGGATAGGCAAGTTTTCCTTAGAAAACTTGGAATGGAACCAGCATTTGAGCCTGCTATCCCACTGCTATCCTCTGTCTATACCCAGAAGACTTAAAAACAGCATACTACAGTGCTGCAGCCACTTCAATATTTATAGCAGCTCAATTCACAATAGCTAAACTGTGGAACCAACCTAGATGCCCTTTGATAGATGACTGGATAAAGAAACTGTGGTATATATATACAATAGAATATTACTCAGCAATAAGAGAGAATAAAATTATGGCATTTGCAGGTAAATGGATGGAGATGGAGAATATCATGCTAAGTTAAGTAAGCCAATCTCAGAAAACCAAATGCCGAATATACTCATTGATAAATGGATGCTGATCCATAATGTGGGGAAGGTCATGGGAACAATGGTGGAACTCTGTTCACAGGGGTGTAAGAGGGGAGGGGGGATGGGGACAGTAAAGGTGGTGGAATATGATGGTCATCAAAGCCCTAACTTTATGTATGACTGCATATATGTTTTGATTCTGTACAACTTACAACTAGAGAATTGATGTTATCTCTATCTATGTACAATGAATCAAATTGCACTGTTATCATGTAAGCCTAACTAGAACAAATAAATAAATTAAATATGAATAAAAACAAAAAAATAAGGAAAGAAATGCCTAAAGAAGGCAGCAATATAATCTTTATTTAAAATTGACATGATTTTCTGCCTCAACAACCCAAAGATTGTACATATTTTATCATGATTGAAAAGTTGGAGTGATAGCTTTTAAAGTAACCTAGCATACCCAAGACATAAAGTTATGTTTTATGCACCTTCACTGAGAATAAGGAGAAACATCTGCTTCAAAACTGTATGAAAGTAAACAAACTTTCAGTATCCTACTAAAATAAGTTACAAAAAATTTTCTACTGAAAATGATACTCACATTTTTAGGAAAACAGATTGAGGACAAATCTATTTCCTATAATTAAGCAAGAATAGTACTAGTGATAAGGGAGATGAACCTGGATTGAAATTATTAATTGAAAGTTATTAAAATCATTTTCAAATCATGACATAACCAATGTTTATGAAACCAAGATATTGAAAGGGATAGGGAGTTAGTACATACCTTTGTATTTACCTCTTTACTCAGGTAAGTCTTCAACCAAAAGAGAGGATTGAGCAACTATTAGCAAAACAAGCGGTAACTCAACTGGAAACAATACTTAGCCATTGCTGAGTAACAAGTCACCTCAAAACTTAATGCTTAAAACAATAAATATTTATTACCTCACAATAGTTTGGAAGTCCAAGAAATTAGAGAACTGCTTAGGTTTTGGTTCAGGGTTTTCCATTTGGGTATAGTCAAAATGTCATTTGTGGCTGCAATCATTTGAAGGTTTGACCATCGCTGGAAGTGTCCCTACCAAAAGGGTTCACTCTTACGTCTGGTAGGTCAATGTTGGTGGCTGGACAGGGTTTCTCACCATGAGGACTCTTCATGTCTTCATGTCATGGCAGCTGATTTCCTTCCCCATGGTTTGTCCAATAAAAAGGACAAGAAAAAGGGCAAGGGTGGCCCTTATGTCTTAGCTTGAGTTACATGCAATCACAGTGTGCCATAATCACACAAACCAATGCTACTGCAATTCTGTAGAGAGCGTGAACATCAGGAGCCAGGATCACCAGGAACCCTCTAGGAGACAGGCTGCCCCCATGGCTTATCTAGAGAAACCTAATGGATTTGCACTATCAATGCAATTTCACCAGATTAGCAAAAGAGTGTCTCTAATCCTTCAAAAGTTCAAGAATTCATATTCTTCCATAATCAGTATGTATCAGATATCTCAGAGGAGAAAGAAAAAAATACCTCTTCAATGAAGCAGAAGCATAACAAGTGGAAGCCAGCTAGACATAGAGAAATGAATGTGAAGTTCTATATCTGAATGTATGTTTCAGAAGAAGCGGAGGGCAGAGAATAGGGAGCAAGGTAGCATCCACTTACCACACAGATCACACCATTTTTGAGAATGTGTATTAAAAAAATATAAAAGAAGAAAGAAAAAGGGAGATCATTCACAAAAATTCCAGGAAGAACACACTTAAAAATGACTTTCATTGCATATCGATGTGAATGTACTTAATGTGACTGAACTGCACATTTAAAAATGGCAAAAGTGGCTGAGGTTGTGGTTCAGTGGCAGAGCGCTTGCCTCGCACATGTGAGGCACTGGGTTCGATCTTCATCACCACACAAAAATAAGTAAACAAAATAAAGTCACTGTGTTCATGTATGACTAAAAAAATTTTTTAAAAAAATGGCAAAAGTGACACGTTGATTGCTATGTATACTTTATCACAATAATAAAAAAATTGACTTCCAGCACCCTAATAAAATTGTTGAAAAATTTCTGATGACTCAAATGTAGCAAGAAAATATGACCTCTGAGAAAAGACTGAAAGAGGCAAAAACCGTAGAATAATGAGCTAGGATTCAATAAGAAAAGTTAAGATAAAATGAAATGCCCAATTCATTAAATATAGAGAGCAAGGCAAGGGGTCTTAAAACAATAGTAACATTTAAATCTATATGAGATGTAAAACATATTTGATGTAAGTCTTCAAAATATCAAGTATGTAATTCCAAACCCAAGAAACTCTCTCAGGATACACAGGAAAAGAAAAACATAAGGATATAATGAGGAGAGAGAAAAAGGTAACTGGTAAGGAAAGTGTCAATGTTCACATAACTGTTTCTTCAGAACAGATATTTAATATCTACTTGCTTTTTTCTACTGCAGAAATTGTTTGGATATAATAACCAGCTGACCACATGCAAGGAGAAGTAAGTTGCTAAAAGAGATATCTATGTGAGGAGCATTGGCCTACACCTATAATTCCAGCAACTCTGGAGCCTGTGACAGGAGAATTGCAAGTTCAAGGCCAACATGTTTAACTTAGTGAGACCCTGAGCAACTGAGAGAAATCCTGTCTCAAAATAAAAAGGACTGGGGATGTAGCTTAGTGGGTTCTGTCCCTGGGTTCTGTCCTACTATCAGGAAAAAAAAGAAAAAAGAAAGAAAAAGGAGGGGGAGAGGGAGGGGTGTATCTTTAGAACCTACCACATCTATTATTGCAAAACAGGTGTTCCATAAATGTTTGCTGCACAAAAGAAAACTATATTATAATAATCAGGAAACACATCACTCACACACCTTTTTAGTACAACTTTTATTGAAATGTATTCCAGCCAACTGAAGATGAAATAAAGAGAAAACGAGCTAATGGTGAGTACCAGGGATGCCTGGCATGAAAGGCCCAGTGGGGATCTGATTTAAAGAGATGAGGCAAAGGAATTGTTATAAATCTAATAATTAAGCTAAATGAAAATACGAATGCTTCAATATCTGACTTGTGATAACAATTTTAAAATGTAATTCTGAAAAACTCCAAGAAACACAGTGTAAAGGGAAGAGAGAGGATGACAGAGAAGCCATCACAATTCTTGTCTCAAATAGGAGACATGAAAAACATTTACCAAGCTTAAATCATCAGATTCACATAGGCTTAAAAAGCTTCTGGGAAATTTAAATCTGAAGACCAGCATGAATTAAAACAGGATAAATTCATTTCAAAAAGCTATGGAGGATAAAATCAAAGAAAATGTGTTTCAAAGAGCAAAAGATATAAAACACGAAGACAACTAGACAGAACAAAAAGCAGAAAACAAAAAGTTGGCAGGGAACAAACCCATCAGTTTTGATAATACCTGCAAGTGGGTTAAACTCCCCATTAAAAGGAAAGAGAGACTCAGTTCATATTTAAAAAGGAAAGAGGGACAGAGACAAAGGGAAAAGAATATGTCTCTATTCTATTTACAAGGATACATCTAAATCAGATTAATACAGTTTTTTAAAGGATGAGAAAATTATTAAAAATTGAATGAAGAAATACAATAAGTACAACATTATAGTTCGAAAAAGTTACATGCAAGACTGAAATATTTAAACTGTAATAAGAAGGATCATTTTATGTTGTTAAAGGTAGATATGTGGTGTCCTCCAAAAGATCATGTGTGAAATAATGCAAAAAAATTAGAGGTGAAATAATTGGATTATGGCAGCTTTAATTCAATTAGTGAATTAATCCCTTGATAGAGATTAACTGAGTGTTAACTAAAGGTAGGTAGGGTGTGGCTGGAGGAACTAGGTCTATGGTTATGTGACTTTAGGATACATATTTTGTGAGCTGGGCTTATTCTCTCTCTGCTTCCTGGTGCAATGTGTCCAGCTGCTTTCCTCCACCACAACTTCCACCATGATGTTATGCCTCACCTTGGGCCCCAAAGTATGGAGTTGGTTATCTATGGATTAGGACTTCTGAAATTGTAAGCCCCCAAATAAACCTTTCATCCTTGAATTGTTCTTATCAAATCTTTTGGTCACAGCAGTGTAAAAGATGACTAAAACAACATTACACAAAATATTAAGACCAAATGTTTCAACATAACACAATAACATTATATATTATACATCATACACATGGATCAATAATGATAATTTAATAATGATAATTTTCATAATTTTTAAAGAAAGATAATTTGATTAAATCTATCCTTTATGAGTAAAGATGTCTATGAAAAAGGGGTATTTTTCTTTAATATAATAAAATAACTCATGGAAACCAGCATAATGACTCAGAGAAAAAAACAAATATTTCTTTCACTAAGATGAAAATGACAGTTTCCATTCACTACTACTATTATAAATATCATTTTCTTTTACCAATAATATCATTTAAAGTCTTTCCAAAAATAAATTAGGAGGAAACACTAACCTACTCAGCTTATAAGGTCAGAATTTCCCTGATACCAAAACCAATTATTAACATTACATATCAGTTTCCCTCATGAACACAATAGATGCAATACCCTTAAGAAAATATTGACAATTTTAATCCAGCAATAAAAAAATTGTATGAATATGACCACATGAGATTTACTTCAGGAATACAAAGTTGATATTAAAAAACATATCACATAATTCATCATAAGATTATCTAAAACAATGCCAAACAAAACACCTGACCAAGTGTACCTTTCTCTGTGTCTCTCTGTCTCTGTCTCTGTCTCTCTGTCTCTGTCTCTCTCTCTCTCTCACACACACACATACCCCCCACACACACATGTATCACCAACTAGTAATGGAAGAAAACTTCATTGGTCTTATAAAGTTTATCTGTGAAAAAAATCTAAAAAGGATAACATATTTAATGGGGAAATGGAATGTTTTTTCTCTTATCAGAAACTGGACAAGAATGTCAGCTATTACCATTCATATGTAATATTGTATGGATGGCAAACCCAACCAATAAAATAAAACAAGAAAAGGAAGTAAGATACATATGGAATAGCAAGGATGAGATAAAACTCTTCTTATTGCAGACTACATAGCACTTTCTGCAAAAAAATCTTAAGCAATTTAAAAATAGTACTGGAACCAATTAATAATTTAGCAATATTAAAGAGGCAAAATCAATATACAAAAGTCAACTTTATTTCCACATATTTTCAATGAGCAATTAAAATTAAAAATTTAAGCTGGGCGCGGTGGCGCAAGCCTGTAATCCCAGCACTTAGGGAGGCTGAGACAGGAGAATCGCAAGTTTGAAGCCAGCCTCAGCAATGGCGAGGTGCTAAGTAACTCAGTGAGACCCTGTCTCTACATAAAACACAAAATAGGGCTGGGGATATGGCTCAGTGGTTGAGTACCACTGAGTT
The DNA here is from genome assembly GCA_004024805.1 of Geosciurus inauris. NCBI lineage: Eukaryota > Metazoa > Chordata > Mammalia > Rodentia > Sciuridae > Geosciurus > Geosciurus inauris. The sequence continues at coordinate 9,974 of PVHX01022897.1, forward strand.
CAATTCTGGATACCAAAAAAAAAAATATTTTAAATGTCATTTGTGGGGCAGGGGATGTAACTCAGTTGGTAGAGTGCTTGCCTTACATGCACAAGGCCCTGGGTTCAATCCCCAGCACCACCAAAAAAAAAAAAAAAAAGTCATTTGTAATGGTGATTGAAAACATGAAATACTTTGGAACTATATGCTGAAAGCTATAAAATACACGAAAATAATAGAATATTACCCAATTAAATGGTGAAATGTATTTTTAAAGATTGAAAAAACTTAATACTGTTAAGATGTTTGTCGTTTCCAAATGTATATATAATTCAAATGTATTTATAGTCAAGATTGCAGCATCTTTTTTGGTACATATAGTCCAACTGATTCTATAATTATGTGAAAATATACAGATATAGATTGGCCACTATTTTGAAAAGTACGAAGTTGTGATTCATCCTCTGTGATTATAGAACATTATCAAGTTACAGTAATCAAAACAGTACGGTGCTGACATAAAGACAGAAATACAAAATAACAGGAGAGAGAGAGAGAGAGAGAGAGAGAGAGAGAGAGAGAGAGAGGGAGCAGCAAGAAACCAACTCAATGTTCAATTGATTTTTAACAAAAAAACCAAAGTAATTCATGAGGAATAGGATAGAGTGTTTTTGACAGGTGTGTTGGATTAACTGGATGCTGCAGCAGGGAAAATTCATATCAACCTTGATCTCATACCATGTGCATAAATTAGTTCATATGGATTTTATACTTAAACAAAAATCTAAACTTTTATAACATCTAGAAGAAAACATAGGAGACAGCATTTATCACTTTTTGTTATATCTAAATTTTTGCTAAGACATGAAAAATGAACTATAAAATGAAATATTGGTAAGTTTGATTTCATCAAAGTTTATGTCTATTTCTTCGAGAAGCATCATTAAAGAAAAGGAGGAGACAAGGCACAGGCTGAGAGAAAGTATTCTTTTTTTTTTTGGTACTGGGGATTGAACTCAGGGACTCTATACCACTGAGCCACATCCCCAGCCCTATTTTGTGTGTTTTATGTAGAGACAGGGTCTCACTGAGTTGCTTAGCACCTCACCGATGCTGAGGTTGGCTTTGAACTCGCGATTCTCCTGTCTCAGCCTCCCGAAAGTATTCTTAATATCTGACATAGACATTTATCTAGAATACATAAATAAGGACCACAACCCAATAATTAGAGTAGTCAAAATGCTTTCAGCAATGCTTCACAAAAGAATATATACAAATGGCAAATAAGCACATGAAAAGATGCTCAGCTTAATCGCTAGGGTTTAGATAACAGGTGTCCAAAAGCTAGGGTGTGAGACAATGCAAGAACATTTAGAGATTTATAAAGAGTCTTAAACCAATTAGCTAATCAATACCCTAATGGGATTAACTGAGTGGTGGCTGTAGGTGGGTAGGGTGTGGTTGGAGGAGGTGAGTCCCTGGGGGCATGCCTTTGGGATGTATTTTTTGTATCTGGTGAATGGCTTCTCTCTTTCTATTTGCTGTCTAATCAACACATGAGCCACTTCCCTCCACCATACTCTTCTGCCATAAAGTTCTCCCAACTCCTTGAGCCCTGAGGAATGGAGCCTGCTGTCTATGGATTGAGACCCCTGAAACCATGAGCTCCCAAATAAGCTTTTCCTCCTCAAATTTCTGGTCAGGTCTTTTAGTCACAGCAGCAAAAAAGCTCACTAAAAGATCAATCATCAGAGAGACGCATTTAAAACCAAATATATTTTACCTCAACACCTATAAGAAAACATGACACAAAAGAGAGGATATTATATGTTGGCAAGCATATGGAGCAACTATGATGCTTACATAATGTCTGTCAGGGAAAAAAAAATGGAACAACTCCTTTGAAAACAGTTTGGCAGTTTCTTATAAAGTATGACTCCAATTCTACTTCTATGTATTTACACAAGAAAAATGTAAATCTGTGTTCACTCATAATAGTCAAAAAATGTAAAAAACAACCAAATGTCTATCAACTGGTGAATGAACAAACAATATTGGTGTATACATATGATGGAGTACAGCTCAGCAACAAAGAAGAAAGAACTCCACAAAATATCATGGAGGAAACATAAAAACTGAGTGAGAGAATCCAGAAACAAATATGCACATATTATAAACTTACATAAGACTTTTAAATATTTTTATAGATTGTATATGTATTTACTAGAAAAAATCTCATATATAGTAGCAGAAATCATAGTGGTTGATCAAGTGAGGGTTGGAGTAAGTTCCAGGAAGAAGAAGAAGGTAGCAACATTCTGGGTTAATGATAATATGCTATATATATCTTGATTGGGGTAACAGTTATATAAATGTATGAATTTTTCAAAATTCACTAAAATCTATACTTATTGAAATTATGGTCACAAGATTCTTTTTTAAAGTTCATGGTCTAACCTTGCACTCACTGTCTGCTCAGCAGTTCATAACCGACTCCATTTACAGTTCTTGAGCCTCATTTCATGAGTGATATAGAGACCAAAAAGTTAATACATAACAACATATAACTAAAGATGTTTTCTTTTTCCTAAGACTTAATACTAATCAGAATAATGAGTAGAGATGCAAAATGAAGGAGTTAAGAGGAGAAGCTAAATTGACTCATGTGAGAAATCTGAGGAAATTACTACTGGAAGATTAGGACATGTAAAGTGAGAAAGTGGAGATCCAGACAGTTTGAATTCTCATAGATGTTGAGGGGAAAGAGAAAAGATTGCCATGCTGTAAGTGAAATGGGGAAAAAAATGGCATGAAGTATTATTCAACTATTCTACAACTTATTCAGTACATTTGTCCATTTGGGATCACTTTAAAGATTTGGGTAAATTTAGGTTGCATTAAGCTATTTTCGTTTTCTTTATGGGTATGATCAAGTTGTTTACCTGCAATCCAGTGTCATAATTGAACCAATGACAAATGAGCTCAGTGTTGAATTACAACTGTTTCACATTTTGTGTTTCAAAACCACTTAACTTTTATATATCCAACGATATTGGATATATATATCCAATGATATGTATATATATCCATGATATTTCTTTTTTTGTAAATTAACTATTCTTAAAAATTACTGAGCATATATTAAATATTTTCATTATAAAACTGATAAACATGGGGTGTGTTGCATATGTTAATTAGATTTATATTTCTAATTTCAACATATTTTATCTAATTTCTCCATTGCCTAAAATACCTATCTTACCCTCCACCTCACCTGTACCATTCCATCTTTTTACTAATTCTGCATCAGTTTTTATGAGTCACTTTAGTAGTACCCCTTCTTACAGGAAGTTATTCCTGATTCTCCTAGATTTCACAGTTAGACTTAAATAATCCTCTCTTGTGACCTCACACAACTTTGCCTAGATTACTAATGCATTTACCTTCATTTCTTCATAAATATGCCTGTCTCTCTAAACTGTGACCTTCTGTAAGAAAACTACATTACTAATTATCTTTCTTATTCTGATGTTATGAATAGTAACTGATAGGTAATTATTTCTTTAAAGAATTCAATGAATGAATAAATAATACAAAGAATATTATTTCCAGTTGCAATCAATTGAACTAGTCTAGGCTTCCATTTCCTCCTCTCTAAAGGTGCATACTAGTCCCTGTCTGTAGTTTCTTTGCATTGATTGATTGATTAATTAATTAATTTACCAGTCAACTTTTGATCGGGACCTTTATGCAGACAAAAAGAGGTGAAATAAAAGTGGCATGCCAATACATAGAAATAATAATTCTGGTAAAATATGTGATAGAAATGGCAATATGTCATTGTGTTATTTTGTTAAATTGACACGTACATAAAGTAAATGTGAAAAAAGTCACAAGTCCTAAGAGTTCAGCAAAAATGGTAATCTTGGAGGGTACCCTGATCTGAAACAGTAATAGATTCAATCCAATAAGACAGAGCTGAAGGATAGGTCTTTCTAAGAGTCCTGTTGGGTATTAGAAGGCCTGGGCTCCTGGGAGAATCATTCCAAGTGGAGGCCACATAGAAGGCTTCTAGGTGCTTTATACCTTGGGCAAAATCAGAGGTTCAAGACATCAGGACAATGTAAAACTGTGACTCAAAATATTATGGCACACTGCCTTCACTCTAATTACTTTCACACCTCTAGCGACAGGAAATCTTGCTGAAAAGCTATCTGAAAAGTTGTAGAAAGTTTGGAGCTGGGTCAGGAGTAAGTAAGAGAAGGGTGACAGGTAGGGGATAGATTGAGGTATGAGTTGGAGGGCAGCATAACCCAGAATGGCAAAGCTCCAAACAGCTTGCCAGCTAATGTCCCAGAGCTCCCCATGGCCTATGGTGCTCTGCAGAAAAGGCTCATTTCTTCATCAGTAGTGCCAGCAATATCTTTACCACCCATAAGGGAAAGAAACTCTTTCACAGCAGATATAATTACTGCATCCAGCTCCAATCGCGCAGGGACAAATAAGCCCAGGCTCAGTGCAGCAGGAGGAGGCCCTAGAGAGGCTCCTGATGAAAGCATTTATGGACTGTGATGGTGTAAGGAGCAGAGGTGAGCTGAGTAAAGCTTGTGGGGAAAAAAAGAAAGCTGGAGAAACAGGACGGGTAGTCTTGTTTTACTAAACATAATATTAAAACCAAACTATTTCTAGCATCCTCAGGGATTACTCTCACCAATAAGTGATTCTAAAGTAAGGAAGCTGTTAATAGTATGAGAAAAAAAAATAAATTAAGGGATGAGGAAGGAGGAAAAACAAAAGCCAGAAAAGACTTCCTTTGCTGCCTCTATCAACTAGGGAGGCTTCCCACTTTTTAGGGTACCAAGGGGAAAGCAGAGTAGGAGGGGAAACCTGGGCTATGCATTAAATATTCTGTGGGAGATCAATTCCCTTACCTTCTCACTAAAATCCAGTTCTTGTTAGTGTGTGAGTCAATCACAGCCTCCACATGTGCAGCCCAGATTCGAAGTGACAATCAACTATTTTTGCCTAATAAGATCAGTTCCCCTTGACACTATTTACCTCCAGTTGAGGTTCTCTCTGAGAACCTCAGAGAGGTTCTCTCAGGTTCTTTCTGAGGCTGTAGTATTCAAGACTGGAAAGATTATTCAATTGAAATGTTCCCAGGAACTCTTGCCTTCTCATTTTCCTCCCTCCTCTGAATCTTATATGAAGACAGGCAACTAATTAACCATTGCTGTTACATTGGAGAGGATAGAACTCCTATTACCACCATTTCTAGAGTCGTTTCTCATTGCTGGCATGTGGGAGCTAAGACTGAGCATTGGTGGAAGCCTATGATAGCAGGTGATCTTAGGAGAGAGAGAGAGAGAAAAAGAGCCTGTAGGGACAGGGAAGCCCAAAATTATGGTGTCACACTGAGAAATGCATGGTGTAAAATGCTATGATCAATCACCCAATTTGTCAAAATCAAATTATATGTTGAGGCAAGTCATTGAAAACCTTGCTTGACCTCTCTTTGTGAAGTTAGGGAGATTTCCTGCACAAGTCATAGGTTTCCCATGAGGATTTGATTGGTCATTAATTGAAGAATACATTCTATACCATAGGTAACCATGATATAGAAACCTAGACTATGGCAAATACTTTTACTTGGTTCAAATGTGATATAAAGAAAACATCAACATTAAGACCATCTGATATCCAGCATATATATTTTTTAGGGAGGAGGGGTCCAAGAGTTGTGTTGGGACAAATGGAAGAAGACCACTTTAGATATATATCTGCAAGTTCCTGTAGCCTCTAAATCTTGATGTGCCTTCCCCCTACACATCAAAAGTCTCTTACCATCCAGAGGGTGTTTCCTGGATATGGCACCCAGTCTAGGCAGATTCTTACTCCTTCCCCCGTCCTTTATTCTAGTTCACGATAGGATAAAAAAAGTAGATATTCATGATGTTATTTAATAGTAACTCCTTGATCATCTTGAAAATGCAAGGCATTGTGCTTCATGCTAGAGAAAATCACAAGCAGGCAAGTCTTATTTCCTTTAAAAACCTAGAGTAAGACAAGATGTCCATTCTCACTACTCCTAGTTAATTTGTTACTAGAAATTCTAGCCAGAGAAAGACAAGAAAATTAAAGGGATAAGAACAAGAAAGTGGGGGTTGGGATTAAGGCTCAGTGGTAGAGTGCTTGCCTGGCATGCATGAGGCACTGGGTTCGATCCTCAGCACCGGGTTCGATCCTCAGCACCACATAAAAATAAATAAATAAAGATATTGTGTCTATCTACAATTTAAAAACCTATTTTAAAAAAGAACAAGAAAGGGAGAAATCAAATTATCACTTTTTATTGATGATATCATCCTATATGTAGAAGATCCAAAAAGCTCCACCAAAAGACTGCTTGAACTATTAAACAAAGTCAGAAAAGTAATAGGTTGTAAAATCAACACACAAAAATCAAATTTATTATATACCAATAATGAATCTGCTGAGAAAGAAATTAGGAAAATAATCCCATTCACAACAGCATCAAAAAAAAAAATAAAGAAAAAAAGAAAAGAAAAGAAAAATCCAAGAATAAATCTTACCAAGGAGGGGAAAGACTTCTGCAATGAGAACTTTAGAATATTGAAGAAAGAAATTGAAGAAGACACAAGAACATGGAAAGACCTCCCATGTTCATAAATGGACAGAATTAATATTATTAAAATGATAGTACTACCAAAATTCCCATTAAAATACTAATGAATTTCTTCATATAACTAAACAAACAGACACACCAACAAAAGCAATCCTAAAATTAATTTGGAAGGATAAAGGACCCAGAATAGCCAAAGCAATTCTATGTCAAAAAAGCAATGCTATAGGCATCACAATACCTGACTTAAAATTATACTACAGAGCTATGGTAACAAAAACTGCATGATACTGGTATAAAAACAGATACATAGACCAGTGGTGCACAAAAGAAGGGACAGAGATAAACCACACAGATACAAAGGTGTCAAAAACAAACATCAGAGAAAACAGAGCTTATAACAAGTGGTGCTGGGAAAACTGATTATACACATGTAGAAAAATGAGACTAGACACTTATCTCTCACCCTGCACAAAAAGTCAACTCAAAATGGATCAAAGACCTTGGAATTATACCAGAGAATATGCAATTCCTAGAAGAAAATGTAGGGTCAACACTCCAGCATATAGGTGCAGGCAAAAACTGTCTCAATAGGACCCCTAAAGCTCAAGACATAATGTAAAGATTCAATAAATGCGATTACATAGAATTGAAATGATTCTGCATAGCAAAGGAAAAAAATTAAAAGTGTGAAGAGAGAGCCTGCAAAATGGGAGAAGATCTTTGCTAGTTAGTCTTCTGACAGAGGATTAAAAAAGAGAGAGAAAGCCTAATTAATAAATGGGTGAATGAACTAAATGGATACTTCTCAGGAGAAATAAAAATGGCCAACAAATATATGAAAACCAACCAAACAAACAAACAAAAAATGTTTAACATCAGTAGCAATTAGGGAAATATAAATCAAAACTACACTAGGATTTTATCTCACTCCAGAATTGCAGCCATCAAGAATATGAACATTAATAAATGCTGGAGAGAATATGGAGGAAAAGGAACATTTATATACTGCTGGTGGGCTTGTAAATTAGTACAACCACTAAGAAATCAGTATGGAGTTTCTTCAAAAGACTAGGAATGGAACCAACATATGATCTAGCTATACTACTCTTTAGCATTTATTTTAAAGAATAAAAGTCTTTATATTATAGTGATACATCCATAACCAGGTTTATAATGCACAATAACCAAACTGTGGAACTAGTCTCACTGTCAATCAATGGATGAATGCATAAAGAAAATTTAGTATATATACACTGTGGAGTTCTATTCAGTTGTAAAGAAAAATTAAATTATGCCAGTTGCAGGAAAAAGTATTGAGCTTGAGATCATTACGTTAAACAGAAAAAAAAAAAAACAACTAATTCAGAAGGTCAAGGGTTGTATGTTTCTCTCATGTGGAAGATAGAGAGCAAAAAGGAAAAGAAAGGTGACTGGAAGGGATGGATCTCATGAAAATGGAAGGAAGTTCAGTAGAATAGAGAAAGGGGATCAGGGCAAGGCAGGAGAGAAGGAAAAAGGGCAACACTGGGGAATTACATTGCACAAATTATAATGTTATGTTGTGTGCAGGTATGAACATGTAGTAACAAATCCGACCATTATATACAACTATATTGCATCAATAAAAAATATGGAAAGAAAATAAAATATGTAAGCCCCATGTACCACATCTGTTCTCCAATGGCCTAAGTATAGGGAGGGAAGAGAGGGATCCCATCTGGCCACTTGTAGGGTAACTGATCTCCAGAAAATATCAGTGCATCAGTGAATCAATTAATTGAGACAAATCAATTCTTTGTTCCTTACGAGCTTTACCCAAAGCAGTGACAGCTTTATAAGGACATGGTCCAGCTATGTCTCTCAATACCTTGTTTATGGTGAGTGTTAAGGTTTGGATATGAGGTGTCCTCCCAGATATCCTGTGTTAGTTAATTCAGGACTATTCAGATGTGAAATGCTTAGATTATGAGAACTGAGTGGGTGGTAACTGTAAGCAGGTGGGGCATGGCTGGCGGATGATCTCAGGCAGCACTCTCTCTATCTCTTTCATATCTGAAAGAGAGCTTCTCAGAGCTGGTTTGGCCCCAGCCACCCCACAGTGCAATGATGACTTTACAGATCTCTCCCCTTCCAATCTTGACATAAGTATAAAAGAGGGACTATGTTCCACTTGCCTCAGTTACATACTGTCCTCTACATTGCATGGTGAATTCTATCAGAGCTACTCTGCTGTAAGTAATGGAAACTCAATTTAAAATAGCTTAACCATGGAAAAGTGATTTATAGAAAATCTTACCCTAGGGATGTATAGGTTTTTTAAAAGAAATATAAATGGGTGTGTAAAAGGAACATCAAGGATGGCAGCTGGACAGAGCTGGTCCTGAAGGTCTTTCAAATCAAGGGTACTCAGCCAGGAGGGAAGAAGGAAACAAACCTTTCTCAGGTTCCTTCAACCTCTGGCCAAATGAAGGATCTCAGTGTCTAAATTAAAGTGCATTATCTCCAGAGGTGGCTGCAGGATGCTAGTGTGGAGCCAGCCTGCTTATTATTTTCTATTGAAGCCCACAATTTTTGTTCAGCAGCAAGAGTCACTATGGACCCACTGCTGAGGCCAATTAGATCTACAGTACTTGTAAAGCTGGTCTCAATTTTATCAGTGTCCAACTGATTTCAATAGCATAATTTGATATAGCAATTGCATAGAGAAGGCTTTGCAACAGATGCCAGGCAGCACTGGATGTCTTTGCAATTCCAATTTTACACTTGCTATGATACATGTTAATATCCATTTTTATATTATAATTTAAAAAGTATTTGGAATAGATACCATCAGATTCCATTCTTCTTTATTCCATAAAGGAAAGATATTATTATTAATTCCTTTCTGGTTTATAAGTGGAGGAATGGAGACAGAAGTTTAGTCGATTGCCAGATTTACATAGAAAATGAGTAGATCAGAAATGAGATGTTCCTAGTTAAATCCAGACACAAGACCATCCCATTTCCCAGCTCTCTTACTTCAAAATTTTTTTGCATTTTTCTAGTGTTCTTAGAATAAAAACCAAAATCTTCATGGGCTCTATGTGATCTGGTCCCTCATCCCCCAACTCACATCATTGTCTTTCCTGCTTTCTCTGCAAGTGTCAGCTCTGTTTCTTGGGAGGCCAGTTACCTCTCCCCTCAGGACATTTGGACATGCTGTTCCCCACCTGAAAATATTCTACTCAGCAAGCCACTTCATATGCTGGGATCTCTGTCCCTCTTCTAGTTGACTTTTATCATATTTGAATGGCAGTCAAATTTTACTAGGCAAAACTTTACCCTTGACTGGGTCATATGTCCCTGTTCCTCATCCTCAAAAAGAGTTACTGTACATTGAAATTATATATTCTCAATTAATTTATCAATGACTATCTCCCACTCTACACCATAAGCTCCATAATGGCAGGAATGTCAGCTATCATGTCTATATCAACACTATTATGACTAAGAGGCAAAGCAAATATTCTTAACGCATTCAGTGAATACAGAAATAAATGGATAAGAAATAAAGAGAAATCTTTATAAAAATGAACAAGAAGTACTTCTAATTCCAATTTTACATTTGAGTTAGTTGAGTTTTTCACTATACATGTTAATATCCATTTTTATATTTATTCTCTAAAAGGTCTAGTGAAGAAGCCAGTCATCATTTTAATAAATGCACAGTTCATTTCCACATGCATATTTTATCAACTCAGTGTGGAAAATATTAAGTAAAATTACTAAATATGCTCACATATCAAGAGCCACATCTCAAGGCATCATGATTGAGGGACATCTAGGTTGCTTCCACAGTTTAGCAATTGTGAATTGTGTTGCTATAAACATTGAAGTTGCTGTATTACTGTAGTATGCTGTTTCTAAGTTTTTAGAGTATAGACTGAGGAGTGGGAGAGCTGGGTCAAATGGTGATTCCATTCCAAGTTTTCTAAGGTATCTACACACTGCTTTCCAGATTTGTTGCATCAATTTGCAGTCCCATCAGCAATGTATGAGAGTGACTTTTCCCTCATATCCTCGCCAACACTTAATGTTGCTTGTATTCTTGATAACTGCCATTCTAACTGGAGTGAGATGAAATCTTAGAGTAGTTTTGATTTGTATTTCTCTAATTACTAGAGATATTGAACATTTTTTCATATATTTGTTGATTGATTGTATTTCTTCTTCTGAGAAGTGTCTCTCCAGCTTGTTAGCTCATTTATTGACTGGTTGTTTTTTTTGGTGTTAAGAGTTCTTTATAGTAACTTAGCCACTTCAATGTTTATAGCAGCTCAATTCACAATAGCTAATCTGTGGAACCAAACTAGATGCCCTTCAATAGATGAATGGATAAAGAAACTGTGGTGTATATGTACAATATATAATGGAATATTATTCAGCAATAAAAGAGAATAAAATTATGGTATTTGCAGGTAAATGGATGAAGCTGGAGATTATCATGCTAAGCAAAGTAAGCCAATCCCAAAAAACCAAAGGTCGAATGTTCTGTGTGATAAGTGGATGCTGATCAATAATGGGGGGCAGGGCGCAGGAAGAATGGAAGAACTTTGATTGGGCAAATGGAGGGAGGGGATGGAAGGGTATGGAGGCAGGAAAAATGGTGGCATGAGATGCACATCATTGCCCTAGGTACAAGTACATGTGTGATTGAGCATATGGTGCAATGCTATATCATGTATACCCAGAGAAATGAAAAGTTGTGCTGCATTTGTGTATAATGTATCAAAATGCACTCTGCTGTCATATATACCTAACTAGAATAAATAAATTTTAAAAAGACATCATGATTGTTTGCTCCAAGGTGAGTTAATTTACCTAGTATATTAGAAAGGGAACCCTAGGATATTATCATCTATTTCTTAGTGAAGGCTTTTCCCCCTAGGCAAGAAGATAAAGGGCATTACTAATCACATTATAAACCCACACTTTTCCTTCTTCCAGGGTTATGAACACACTCCAGAGGATGGGGCAGGGCCATCAAGTGTACCATGAGTGACACTGGCTAGCTGCATCTGTTTGCTGGAGTAGCTTGCTCTGCCCTCCCCCTACTCTCACAAAAGAACTGCAGCCTCCCAAGGAAGAGATTCTCAGAAATTTATGACTCAATCAAATCACCCAAAAGGAGCATAAATGGGATTAGTTTTAATATTGTTAAGTTGCAAAAATACAGGCATATGTGCATGCCAAAGCGAAAATGTACGCAAGCAAAGGGGGAAAACATATGGGCACCCATATGGTGAAAAGCGCATTGCTAGACCTTCATACACTTCTCATTTACAACAAGAACCAAAGTTAGTGAACATAAATTTGCTTTGCAAAAATGTGAGAGGAACAGCTTGTTTGCCCATAACTGTTCCACTGAGCAAGATATGTATAACCTTGATTTCTCATCTCAGACACCTCTTTCTCACACTGTAGGGATTAATTAGGCTCTAAACATGGCTTCAGATTAGAAACAAGGATCATAGCTGCCTTGCAGAGACAAAGAAGTAGTAGCAGGCCTGGAGATGCAGCAGGTCAACTAATAGGCAATTCCTATTAGTGGCTGGAACTTGTACCTGGGATGGCTCAGAAGAGAAATGAGGTTGGTAGGTCTCAGCAGGTTTATTTTAATTGAAGCAGAGGAACAACGGGGACCTACAGCAGACAATGGCATGAATGTGGTTTTGATTCAGAGGCTGTGCTTTTGTTAGAACAATGCTGAATGGAGATAGAAAGTGCCTAGACATAGGAAAGTTGGTGAGGAGTAAGGAAACAAAATGTGAGAGTGTGGATGATGCTCAAAGGATGGTGCTCTGGATAACAAGAAGAATTTGATTAAAAAATATAATTTTACATTGCACCTGTTCCAACCTCAAGTCATGGGAGCCATCTTGGTAGAGTCTAAAGAGCTCCAGATTTGACAATCAAGAACTAGGTTCTTTTCATAGATCCACAGTTTTAGTTAGCTGTGAGTCATTTATCATTACTTAACCTTTCCATCTGTTTCCTTACCCATGAAACAGGCAGACTATTCTTTCTCTGACTTATTTTAGAAAACTGCTATAAAATTGTTTGAGATGATGTATGTAAAAATAGTTATAAACTACAAATTTCTGTAGAAGCATATGTACAAATAAGTTAAAAATAGAAAACAACAGGTTAGTTTTGCTTCTTTCTACTTTGTAGTTGTATATACATTTTTAAATAATCATTGATTTACAAGAAGTTGTAAAAATAGTAGACAGGTACCATCTACTTGTCACTCAGCTCCTCTAATGGTGACTTCTTAATGTAGATTGTATGTCAGCACATACACACCTACACATACACACACATGCATGCACACACACACATATATCCATATGTACTATAGCTACTCTCTGGAGCTTATTTGGATTTAACCAGATTTTGCATGTATTGCTTTTTATGTCTTTGTGTATAGTTCTATAACATTTCATCACACATGCAGATTCATACACTTATCATAGCAATTAATATATTATACTGTTCTACCACCAACTCCCTCCTGTTGGCTTCTTCTTCCTATGCTCTATACTTTGTCAATCAGAGGCCTTTTGTGCATATTATAATCTTTCCTTCTCACAAATGCTAAGGGAGTAGAATCATACAGTCTGTTACTATCAAATTTCAGTTGAGATCAACTCTTTTTATTCAGCATAATGCCCTTCAATTTCATCTATGTTGTTGAGTGTATTAACAGTTCATTCCTTTTTATTGATCCATAGTATACCATGATATATTCACACCAAATCTTGTTTAACCATTCATCCAATGAAGAACTTTCAGGTTTTTTACACTTGTGGATGTCACAAACAAAACAGATATATTACTCCCAACTTTCAGGCAGACCAATGAGACACTGAATCACTGAATGAATAATCCAGGAATATCAAGAATTAAGACAGGAAGACAGTAGAATAATAGTATATATAAGCACTTTTCTCTCAGGGTTCCTAGATCATTAAAGAAGTTCAAACACAAAGTGTACAGAAGAGGGTTTGGCACACAGTATAAGCATTCATCATATTACCATCATAAACCAGTGTTTCAGAGAATGCACTGGAAGAAAAACATGCCACAAGAGTAATTTAGGAAGAATGTATTTAATATGCATTCAACACTATTATGTTTTCAATTTGTCTTCTATTTTCCTCCCTAAAATAATCTGATGTAGTTGTCATAGAGTTCCACTTCACAGTCATAGAAATTGAGGATAATGGAGATGAAGTGATTTTTCTAAAGTCACTCAACTTATTAATAGCTTATCCTGGATTTCAAGTTCAGGTCTGTAAGATTTTGAAGTCTGTGTTCAACCTATGATCTAACGCTACTAGTCCAAAGGGATCAGCACCTAACCATATGTGGAGGTTAGTGCCTCTTCTATTTGGAGTGTCAATGACTTGTCCATTTGTTTAAGACTGTTTTCTCAGGAATTTGTACAGTAACAAGTAAATAAAGGCTATCGCATAAACAGTCATGATCAATACATTTCTTATCCTTAACATTTGGCAGAGTGAAGAATAGAAGATAGAATTGGACAAACAGGCCATAACCATGGAGGATACTATGGAAATATTCCTGCAACCTCACATATCAAAAATGATGCTAGCCATTACCTCCCCAGACAGTTATATCCAGTACCATTCATCACATTCATGAGAACTGATGCCCTTTCCTCGGAGGTCTTCTCCCACCAGTATTTCTTTTCCAAGATTAATCAATTTAGCTACATGGATTCTTTATCATGGCATATTAGAAGCAAATAATAAGAAGAAATGTGACTTTAAAAATGCAGATACACTGAATTCAGGAAGAATTAACAACACATTAAGACTCAAGTTTTCAGTTTTTCCAATATGTCAATAACATTGACATAGCTGCATTAAAATAGGTTGGAAATCATAATCTAGAACTTATACATATATTATTATGTTATTAATCATGATTAATATTATAAAATTATTTTATATGTTTATAATTAATATATATTTTATAATATATTATTGTATTGTATTACATATAATTATATAATGCATAATATAATTATACAATATATAATATAATCATGTTATATATTATGATACATCTAAAATATAATCATATAATTATATAACATAGTATAATTATCTTATATACCATATTTACATATTTTAAAAATATTTCTCTATTTGCAGATGGACACAATATCTTCACTTATTTATTTTTACATGGTGCTGAGGATTGAACCCAGTGCCCCAAGCATGCAAGGTAATCGCTCTACCACTGAGCCACAATCCCAGCCCCTATATACCATACTTACATATTTACATATTTATAGGTATTCTGCATCTGGGATGATGGGACAAAATGTGTTAATAGTCTGAATTCAGGGAAGAAAGGAAAAATAGAGAAACTATACAAAACAGAACAGTATCTAATGGCTATCTTCCTAGTCATCCCAGTCACCAAATGCTGAGGCACAAACAATTGATGAGTATAATGTTAATGTTACAATATAAAATTGAGGTTAGATGGCATTCACTAGACTGAAGGAAACGCAAAGAGAACCTGGTACAGTTTTAAAGTGCTTCCCTTAAAAGTGACTCAACTCAATGCATACAGGCGTCAGCTCCAGTTACCTAGAAAATTCACCTCTTCGAAATAATTCACTCACTCACTCCCCAAGGTATTACTGTGTATGAATAGATTGTACAAGCAACTCACTCACAGGTGAATGGCTGTCATCTTAAAACCTCAATGGAGGGGAGAAATACAAGAAGACTTTATTATGTTTCCCAAACATCTGGCCTATCCAAATGTGTCATCGGAAATGGGGCCAGGTGTGTAAGGCATTAGAGTGATCACTGTGACTTCGCGAAGTGGGAAAGAGGCAGTCTTTCTTAGAACAGTGGCAGCTTCTCCTGCCTCCTCTGCCACTCCCATGCAGCATTTTGGTTTTCATTACTCCTGTGCCCAAAACGCATGCTGGTCTGGCTCCCTTTCTCCTGTTCTTCGGAAACAGAACTGAAAATAATTCTTGAAATTTGGCAGATTCACAATATATTCCAAACACACTGGCCACTGGCCAACCCAGTCATCTGCCCTATTTGAGACCTGCCTACCTTATCCTGTGGAAATCCCTTTGAGGCAGCAGCCTGTGGGTCTACCATTGCCCTTGTTTCTTGAGCTTTGGTCATTTGGTTCATATTTCTAAGTGTGTGAAGGCTTTTAAGCAAGTGCTATGTTCTATAGCCAATCCCTATAAATATGTTTTTAATTAAGCCATTATCTGCTATTGAAAAAAATTAAGTAGAGATTTTTTATTTAAAGAAAAAGAATAAATATATGATCAATAGCTCAGTGGTTTGCATGTCAATAGCAAAACTGAAACACATATTTACAGAGTTAGTTTTTTTTTTTTTTAATGTTCACAACATTTCATCATGATCCTGTAAAATTTTCAGCTTTCCTCAGAAGTGAGATAGATGTCATCACTTCTGGAAAGGTCATTTCTGAAAATCCTGGCATATTTCAATATTGCAAAGGAAACAGGAGGTCCAGAGGTCTCCAACTGCCTACTCAGTCTTGAGATCAGAAAAGCCGAAAGGCCTTGAGACCCACATCTGGAATCTTGGTGATTCTTCATTGCTTGTAAGAAAGACTTTTTTTTGGTGTTTGTTGTTATGAGAAAACAACAACAACAACAACAAAAACTGAAAAGCAATGCCACTTCAAAGGGGCTCCCAGGAGAGGGACAGTGATGGGAGTCGTGGTGCCATGAGAACTGGTAAATGCAACCAAAGCTCCCTTCTTCTGCCTCCCCTCATCCTCAATCAGTTTAAAACATTTACTAGTGTGCCTTACCTGAACCCCTTCATTTTCCAAGCATCTATCACTTTGAGATCACATTACTATATTTTGAGTTGTATTTTTCCTTCATTATATTTCCTTGGTTATATCTACTGTTTACATTTATGACATTCTTCAAACTTTACCACTATTATTCTCTTGTATGATAATGGGTTTATTTTTACCTCTTTCTATTATTTCTGTGAATTGGTAGCAGATACACAGATGGGCATTTTAAACTACAAATGTGAATATTCTTTTTTAATCTTTAGTCACTGTTCTATTAAAATATTTTTTCCTAA
>PVHX01022898.1:0-26769 GCA_004024805.1 Geosciurus inauris
AGGACCAGACTAAAGCCATTTTGTGACTCTAGGCCTCTTGTCCAGAGCCCTAGGTCCCCCACCCAGTTACTGGAAGTTGCAACACAACGGCACCCCTCCCTGGCGCCAAAAAGTGGTTCTGCAACTTGAGTCAGCTAATCCGAAGGCCAGGCAATGAGCTCACTGTAGCCAGACCTATCAATAACCTAAAGGTCAACTGAGCCCATTTAGCCAGACCTATGAGTCTAAAGGCCCACTGACCACCCAGTGACTTCACCCATCCCCATCCAATCCTACTGCTGTTCCCCCGCGCGCGTTTTCCCTCACCCAATCATGTAACGCCAAGGCATGTACTCCCCTGCTTGCGATTGTAACCCATAAAAGTCCCTGCTCCCCTAGACTCGGGGCCGCGCTTCCTAACCCGCTGCTTCGGTGTGGGTTGGCGGACCCTACTCGAGTTTGAATTAAAGACCCTTTTGGGATTACATCAGAATCGGACTCCTGGTGGTCTCTGGTGGTCTCGAGTCTGGGCATTACAACATCAAGTTTCAAATTAATCAAGCACACTGTGTATTTGTGACAAAAAAATTCTATTACTCTACCTTCAAATCTTCCAGACAACTTTTTTGCCATTCCAGCAAACAATATAGTTGAGAGTAAGCATTAATGGAGGCAGTGGATGGAAAAACTAATGGAAAATAAACTTGTTGGAGAGATTTCCCCCATCTTGAACTAGAGCTGCATTTCTTTTCAAACAACTTGTCTTTAGAAGGAATAAAATTCACTCTACAATGGATGTGCAAGAATAAAAACAAATAAATTTGGCTTTTCAGAGTGGCTACTACTCTTGGATGAAATAAGCTTTCAGCTGCCAAAGCCTTCAGCTGAAAAAAAGTATCATCAGGGCAGCTCCTTGCCTCACAATGAAGTTAGGGGATCTTAAAGATATGCAGAGCAGGCAAAATAATGGATCTTAAATCTTTCCTTAAAGTATATAGTGATCTGTTATGTTTCTGCTCCTCTTTGTCAACAAGATAAGGAAGTTAATTGCCTCTGACAGAATTTGCACACTCAATGGCAGACTAATTAATTCAGCCCCCCTATTATTAATGCAATTACAAAAATAAAGAGGTTACCTCTTAATATTTTGAAGGTAGTTTAATTGTTTTCATCTTAACACTTCCAAAAATATCTTTAAATCCACATATATTATTCTAGATTAAGATGGTAATTACTTCTTGGTAGTTGTAAGCAAGGTTCTGTCAGAATCAGATACAACTGTATTCAAATATTTTCTCTGAAACATATAAACCCAAGACCAGTACAATTTGTAATGGCATCATCTTCTCTGTTCTTTAGTGTTCTATTTAAAATAGAAAAGTGATAAATATTCTAATAATTTTATGAAATATTAAATACACATACATATACAAATGACACTCCAGAAATGTAATATGTCTATTATTCAGCTGGAAGCTTGCACACTTTTTTGGTTACTATGGAATCATTATACAAATACATAATAAATCACATATCTTTTTATATTGTAAGGAATCAAGGTCAGTTGCATTTATAATGTGATTCAAAAGATCATTGGAGGGTTATAAGCTGTTATATTTACACAAGGATGCTCTCATACAAAGAAGAAAAATACATCAGGAATATATAGCATTTCATCATTCATTCTTTTATAGTATATCTTTTTATAGTATATCTTTTATAGTATATCTTTGTATAACTGTTAAAAGTAGGGCTTGGATATGAATTGGTTTTATCATCCTTTTTGTGTTGTGACAAACATGATCATTTGTCAGAATTGGGGCATGGCAAATAGTGATGAGAGGATATTGATAAAGGAGGCAGAAAGCAGAAGAAATAAAGTGAAAATCAACTTAAAAGAGATTCTAAGGCTACTTCACTAGAACCTACCCAAAAGAATTCTGAAGTGTAGGAGGACCCCTGGTGGCACTGGGCGTATAGACAGATGCAGTTCTATAGAGTACCCTTTCTTGGTGCTTTAAAAAAAGATGCAAACTTTATATCTATTTTTTGATTCATGCTTATTTGGATAAAAATAAATTCCAATTTATATCAACATTCACATTCTTCATTATGCCTTCAAATGTCAGAAACCACTTTTCATGTTGTAGGAGTTACTTAAGATATGGGCCCAGAGGCAGAAGTATCCTGTGTAAAACTTCCCTTTCTTGCTCAAACTTGCAAGCTTCCCTTTCCCATTAGACATTCCTCAAATACAACAGGAACACAGATGAGCAATTCTGGTGTGATGGGAAATTCTAAGATGTCTTGTCCACAGCAAAGGGAAAGATTATGTGGAAAGGACAAATAATTTCAATCCATCATGTTCCATGAAACTATCCTAAAAGCACAGTACAGAATGTAATAGTGTTTCTGCTGTGCTCTGTGGAAGCCCTGCTGTGAAGGGGCTTCGAGATATTGGAGAGGAAGGGCTTCCTGTCCTGGAAGAAATTTCTCCCAGTTCTCTTCATGATCATCTCAGCTTGACAGTCCTTGACAGCCTTGTGCTGTTGGTCAGTCTGTGGGCAGAAACTTTCTATGAAATATTATACTGACAAAGTGTTTCTTTGGGGGAAAAAAGGAACAAAGAATACTTATGATGACATTAGGCCTTCAAATTTGTTTTTTAAAATGTCATGAATGACAGGTCATTCTGTATACATAAAAATATATGACCCAAGTAATGATTTAATAAATCTGTTTTCATTACTAAAAGTAGTGGAGCTAAATAACAGTAATTACAGCTTTGCTTGTCTGTATCTTCAGGCTAAATGAGCTAATTATATTTAAATACATTCTTCTAATGTAACTGTCATGATGGGGATTGAACAATTTGAAACAGGTCAGTAAATGGAAGACAGGAAAACACCGCCTCCTCCTTTCCTTGATGCTCTTCCTCCTCCTGCTGTTTATGACATCCCAGGCTCAATTTAATTGAACAGCATAAGTGAGTTAAAAGAACTAACAGGACTTAAAAGGTTAAAACTGAACGGAGTCTTATTTTTCTAGGGACAAAGTTATAACCCTCTCTGCTACGATGAGTCCTCATTTAATCACATCCCTGATTAGAGTAGCTGTGACTTTTAATAGGCTCTTCTCTACTTATCCATACCAATTCCCAAATGCATTTTATTATTATTCCTTTTACTTCCAGAAGCTCTAATGTACATTTTCTCAAATCCAGTCCTGAACAATATACTCCTTCTAGTAAGGAAATAATATCCTGCTGTGTGGTTCCAACCCACACAATTCCTAAAAGAATTTTCTGATGCTCTTTGACTCAAGCAAAACAGTCTATGAAATATACTTCCTTCTTTTATGATTCACTTAAAATTTCATTATTGCATCTTTTCTACTTTTTATTTGAAAAACAAAGGTATTTGCTTATTACATGATAATATTTTCTCTTGCATATATTCTCACATACTACAGTTTGTATTTTTAAATTCTCATTTTCTGCATATATAATGCCTTTTATTTTTATATGCACACAGTTTTTATTCACAGCTGAAAGGTAGGTCTTAAGAAAAAAATTAATAAAAAAATCCTAAGTTCTAAACATATTTAAGGAACCTATTTTCAAGTTTGATTACCTACCCTAAATTATTATGTTGATTGAAATACATAACCTAGATATAGTAATTTGAACATTTGCTTGGGTAAGTGAAGGTGCACTAGAGACAGAACAGGTTTCTATTTGCTTGGATTGTTTTACTGCTTTTTGCATTAGATAGTTCAGACAACAGTAGGAAATAGTTCACACGGAAGTTAACATGGATCCTTGTAAACCTATAGAATTCAGAGGGTATAAAATTAGTGTGAGGGTTTAAAATATAGAATGATAAGATAGAACATGTAGTCTCAACACAGAGTCACATACCTGAACATTTAAACTGTGACAAAATAACAGTACGGAGTAGTATGGCAAAGATTCCCTTCTTTTAAACAAGTATATTAATAGAATTCCTTTAAGGAAAGAAAGAAATGAACCCAACCACACATCAAAGAACATGTCAAGTACTGGTGTATTGAAGATCTAATTTTGAAAGGCAAAATAAAGTTTCTAGAAGATTATGCAGTAAAAGAATTGCTAGTAACATGGGATTTGCATCATGGGGCATGTCTTAAAAAGGGAGGTTCATATATTATACTAAGGTCCTTTCAGGGAGAATAAGAGGTACAGAGGCTGGGAAGATAACTTCTGGCATGCTGTTATATGCAATTTCTTGGTCCTGATATTGATTTCACGAGGGTTATGATTCATTAAAGTGTACATTTATGTTTTGTGTTTCTAAAAAATATGCTATATATTTTCATGAAACAAAATATTAATACATTTTCAGGGTGGAAGATTGTGAGCAATTATCATTTTAATATTTTGAAATGGTCAACTATATTCTTTATGCAATTTATTAAATTTAGAGAAAATTATGTAACATTGATATTTATACATAGCCAACTCTGATCACATAGTAAACCAAAATATGATAATATTTCAGATGAAACATGACCATACCATGTCAGAAATCTAGGCATTTATCTCTCATTTGGGAAATATTATGCATAGGCCAACACAATATTTTCCATTATATTGTTTCACAGGAAATGAGAAAGGAATGGCACTCTGTGTATAGCAATTATGCCAGCCATTTTTAGTATTAAGACAAGAATTCATATATCACACTAGATTCACTTTTATTGTTAAGTATATAGAAAGGAAGCAGTTTGATGGAGATTCTTCTAAAAATAATGACTCATTGACTTATCAAAATATATATCCATAACAAGAGTATATCATTTATTATTATAAATTAATGTGGTTTCATTTAGACAAAAACGTATTTTACTCAGTAGTTTGTTGGCAAAGAAGATGAGAAGCATATTAAATAAAATAGGTCAAGATAAAAGGTATTTTTCTACTGAAGTGCCAGCAGAAAGGCAAAATGAAAACAATCAGTTTAGCACAGAGCAGAGAAGGAAATCTATTCAGAGAGCAGAATAATGTTAAAAACAAATCTGAATAATAAGAAAGATACTATAATCTCTCTCTCTCTCTCTCTCTCTCTCACACACACACATACATACAAACACACACACAGCCTATATAAGTAGCCAGGGATCCGGTTAACAGGTAACATGGAATTTACATCACAGAGTTTGTCTTAAAGCGAAAGTGGCCTAAACAAAAGATGTACAAGGCTTGCTTTTCAAGTTCACTTTGGGAAAGGAACTGTTCCCTACTACCATGTCTTTACTGAATGTGCAGGAATTTCAATAAGGGACTTTAAGCTCATCTATCAGATTGCAAACATCACCCAGACTGTGCAAGCATAGAGTATTGATATGGTCCTTGGGCTATGCATTGTCTTGCCCCATGACATACCCTCTGTTCATGTGGGGCTTAATATTATGCCATAAACTTAAGGGATCCCTATGCAGATTTCCAGGCTCCTTGCCTGGAAATGTTTCCTTTCTCCATTTATTAATTCTATTATTTATGCCTCTTTAATTCTATCTACCTCTTCTTCTATTATTCCTCCATTAATGCACCTTCTGGATTCAGAGACTTTTCTTTCTCTCTGCTTGGGACACCTCTTTGGTGCTCCTTGGTCCAGAACTTGCCTTCAGAGAGTAGCAAGCACCATCAGGGACATTCTTCAGTTCTATGGGTCACGGCTCTGGGCTGCCTGTTGTAAGCTGCCTGCGAAGAGCTTTGTCACATATTTTGTCCACGTCTCTGGTTGTTTACAGTGGGGGAAAATGTGATGCCAGGTTGATTAGAACCAGAAACCGTAAAGCTTCTGCAGGTGATAAAATTAAAACCAGGAGACATGTCTATTCAGTAATTTAACATGAGGAATATTATTGGCAGCATGCATTAAAATTCTCACCGTCTGTATTTGTTGTTTATTTTGTTTGCTCTGACCAAAGTAAAATAACTAAATTATTTTTCATACTCTTATGCACAATTAATCAAAAGTCATAATATGGAGGGTGTTAGTGTTTACTGTTAGTGATAATTATATATACTTGTTAATACTTGAACATTACAGGTCTAATCCAAACCTTGGAAAAATTTTGCCCTTTCGACAGGAAATATTAAAATTAAGAGAAATGAAGTTTCATCAGGCATGGTGGCAAATGCCTATAATTCCAGCAGCTCTGGAGGCTGAGTCAGGAGGATCACAAGTTCAAAGCTAGCCTCAGCAAAAGTGAGGCTCTAAGGAACTCAGTGAGATTCTGTCTCTAAATGAAATAGAAAATAGGTCTGGGCATGGACAATGGCCAAGTGCTCCTGAGGTCAATCCTCAGTACTAACGCAAAATAAAAAGAAAAGTGCAGTTTTATAATAAAAGTATGAAATGAACTCCTTAGTTTTTGATTTTTCTTTTATTTAAAGAATGCTAGGTTTACTGCTTTTGAGCTTTTACTTACTTTGAAAAAGAAAAGAAAGTCTGTAGAAAAATTGACTAGACATATTCTATTGACATATAGTCTCATAAAACTTCTTTGTTAAAAGCCAAGGAAGGATGGCCAGAATATACCCTTTATGTATTTGAGTATCACTGCACTCTTTACTGAAACTTCAGAACATTTATTACACTAGGGCACTGTTAGAAAATACACAGGTTGAATTAATGAGGCTCTGCCCAATGCCCTCACAGTTTCTAATTTGCCAGAGTCCACACAATGCATCCCACAGATGTGCGATCAGATGACCAACAAATTGACCAAGTACAAAAATGAAGTTGGAAAGTCATAAATGAGTAGTGAATTAGGTGCACTTCATGGGATCTTCAGTTTGAAAGCTACATTCTGCATTGTTAAGACCATGTGGAATAGAATCAAATAACCATCTTTCTGAAAGAGAAATAGTTTATAGAAGAGATGGCATTTCATGAGCCCTTTTTGTGAAAGAAAGGTCAAGGCTTGGAAATCTGACAGAAACTATAGGATTTTTACTCTTCTGATGTTATTGGTACTTTGAGAGTTGCCTTACATCTTGGTTTTGAATTTCTGAGCATCTTCACATGGGCATTAAATTGAAAATAGGTGTAAAATTATACCCATTGGAAAACATATAGTAGCTACAGCTGAAACTAATGTGTATGTCTTTTCTTTCTTTTTCAGGCTACTTCAATACAAACACAGGTCTCAGACTCCTTGCTTTTTATTTGTGACATTCCAAGTCACAAAATATCCTTTGTACAGAAAAGAACTCTAAGGACAACCTTGCCACTGTTCCATGATCTAGCTTCCTTATACATCTGTAGGAAACCCTTGATTTTTGTCTTCTCAGCTAAATTATTTCTTGCATGTTAAAAACGGGGAAGTGGTGAACTGTCCCCATTGAAGGCTTTATTTGTTTTTTTCTTTTTTTCTTTTTATTAGTGTATTTTAATACAATAACACAATGATAGATTCCATTGTGATCTGTTGGTAAATGTAAATAGCTTACTTTGATCATATTTACTCCCCTCACCACCTCTCTGATCTCTTTCCTTTTCTCTAAAAGTCTCTGCTACTTTCATTCCCCCGCCTCCAAGGTTCCACAGATGAAGAAAAACACATATTGATTTGTTTTCTGAATCTGCTTATTTTGCTTAACATGATCTCCAGTTCCATCTATCTATCTGCAGATGACATGGTTTTGTGCTTCTTTGCAGTAAGTAATTCTCCATTGTGTGTAGATTCCACATTTTCTGTATCTGTTTATCTGTTGCTGTACACCTAGGCTGAATCCTTAATGAGGCTATTATGAATTATGCTGCAATAAACATAGGTATGCAGATATCTCTAAAGTATGCTGACTTTAATTCCTTTGGATATATACCCAGGAGGGGTAAAACTGGATTATATAGAAGTTTTATTTTTAATTTTTTAAGGATTTCATACTGATTTACATACAGTCTATACTAACTTACATTCCCATAAATGTATATAAAGATTGTTTTTCTCCACATCCTTGCCATCATTTAATGTTTTTTGAATTCTTTTTGTTTGTTTGTTTGTTTTCTGTTTTTTGTTTGTAGTGCTGGGTATTGAACCCAGGGCCTTGTGCATGTGAGGCAAGCACTCTACCAACTGAGCTATATCCCTAGCCCTTTTTTTAAATTCTTGATGATAACCATTCTAACTTAATAATTTGAATTGTACTCTGATTAAAATTATTGGCATTCTCAAAGGAAAAAGGAGTTAATCTGAAGAAGATTGATTTTTTTTTTTTTTTTTTTGCTAAAATAAGGAGGAGGGACAACAGAGGAAAAGTGGAAAGGAAAATATAATCACATAAACTATTTCCATATTTATCTATACTTTTTCAGGAGTGGAGAAGTTTTGACAACCAAAATTTCAATGTTCTGGCTTTATAATAAAGATCATCCTTCCTGTACATGTGGATGTGCCAAGCTTTCTTAAATTGATAAAATGAAGTGATCCATATTTTATGCAAATTATTTTGTTCTATTTAGTTTCACAACCGAACCATGCTGATTTAGCTTCCCACTTGTGTCTGCGGGGCTGACATTGCTGGTGGTTTGCATAGATACCTCTGGGGTTCTTTTGATCACTCTGAACATCCCCAAAGCTTTAATGTAGTTTTGCTTACAAACAGCAGGTAACTCTGCAACTCAAAAAAATATATATATATTTTTTGAAGACTGCCCAAGGGCCCTTGAGTTCTCCTTGACTGCATTCATGGAGAACAAAATCGCCTAGAAATTTTGTCCCCATAGAAAGAAGTGAGACTTGAAAAATGATTGACAGATGCAGAAGCATGAAATCTCCAGCTGCCTTGTTTGGGAAGGATGATTCTGAGGTTTAACTTACACTCCAAATTCCCCGTGTGTCCCTGGAACACTGAAGGTATTATCCTCACTTGCCTGTCACACATCCTCCCTTCCTGACTCTTTGAGAACACTTTCTTAATCAATCGCTTGCATGCAAATCCTTAGTTTTGGTCCCACTTTTGAGTAACTGGAGCTCTGACACTCTGCTACCCAGAAAAAGATAAGGATTATTCATACCATCATGAGGATTTTAGTCCATGCTAAAATTGTTAAATCAGTAGACACATTTACAGTACCAGGTTAAGAAATTAAATTTACATTAGTCTTAACCTAAAATATTTTTGGACAAAATCGCATTTCTGAAACTTGGATAAATTTAAGTTAGACCCTGGGCAATGATATAAAAGTGTATATAATGAATTCCTACTGGTTTTGTGGAGAAATTACCTAAAGATCTAAAAGTCCTTCTAATATATATATATATTTTGTACTGGGAATTGAACTCAGGGGTACTCGACCACTGAGCCACATCCCCAGCCCTATTTTGTGTTTTATTTAGAGACAGGGTCTCACTGAGTTGCTTAGTGCTTCACTATTGCTGAGGCTGGCTTTGAACTCGCAATTCTCCTGTCTCAGTCTCCCAAAGTGCTAGGATTACAGGCATGGGACACCACACCCGACTCCTCTAACACTTTTAAATTGACCATAAACTATTTTGTCCTTTGATTTTCTATACTATTTTGCTTATCTGTTTTATATCCTATCTTTTAAACTTCATAGGCATAAGGAAATTTATACATACATACTTAATTTTTCTGTATGATTAAAAGAAATTATTCCTGCATTATATATTGAATTACCAGAGTAATTTGTACATTAGCAAAGTAAATGTCATCTGTAAGTCAGTACAAATATCTTCATCACCATCATTATTGTTTTCAATGTTGCCTATGTCATTAACATAATTGACCAAATAAAATAATACAAGAGACAGCATATTGGACAAACTTGGATATAGCTCAGTAAGTAACTGTATATAACTGAATTATAATCTAATTATATTAATACTTATATTTCTTTTTGATTCTTCCTGGGAAGTGTCAAAGTCTGATACTGTTAATTTTGGTCTAACATCCAAAATATAAGGCCATCAGTTACAAAGGGTGGTCCCTGTATCAGAGGGTGCATCTTAGTAATTTATACTGCATGATTTTGAAACATTCAGCCAAATTAATAGCCTGCAATATTATACTGACAATTCTACTTCATTGTGTACTTAAAAATAGCTTATTATTTCTAATTGACCAATGCTTGTCATTCCAATAGAAAATGTGTCTAGCGAAACATCAGCTTATTTATTCTTTGAATAAATAGTGATGAAGTATCCATTATGTATCAGATATTGTACAAAATGGGTTATAGCAAACAATAAATAAATATGAACATACAGACTTTGTCCTCAAACAGTGCAAAATCTTGTGGAGGATACAGAAATATAAAATCAAACTGTAATAAGATAAATGCTGTGGTAGAGCCAAGGAAGAAATTTTTACTTCTATTTGGTATTTTAACCTTATATCATACAAGAAGTCTGTTGGGGAAACATTAGCAATATTTCTTCATTGTTCCCATTTTGACAGAGCATTCTGATCACCTTGTCACATTCTTCATGTTCCCAGATGTCCTGCTTAACTTTATTGTCCTGAATTTTAAGACCTCATATTGTTCCTGAAGGAGCTGTAAAGATTCTACATTTTGTGTCTGGCAGACTGCAACTAACGAAAAAGAATAGCAACTTAAAGGCAACAAGATATATTAATATACAGATGCTACAAATAAGTTTCACTTTCATAATTTGGGGCTTCAATCCCAGAAACTTTGTCTCCAAATAATTTTGAAACAGCTTACTAAAAAATGTTTGCATTATCTCTACTTTTCTCTTGTATGTTGAGGGAACCTGAAGGGTCAAGTTTATATATGACTTCTACTTTATTTCTAAATTATAAATTTATCAAATAGGGGTAGGGATATAGCTCAGTTGGTAGAGTGCTTGCCTTGCATGCACAAGGCCCTGGGTTTAATCTCCAGCACCATATAAAAAAATTCAAATAAGAAATGTTCATTTGGGGCTGGGGTTGTGGCTCAGCGGTAGAGCGCTTGCCTCGCATGCGTGAGGCCCTGGGTTCGATCCTCAGCACCACATACACAGCAATAAAATAAAGACATTGTGTCCACCTACAACTAAAAATATATTAAAAAAAAAAAAAAAAGAAATGTTCATTTATTTGATAAACAAACATGATCGGACATAACACATGACCAGACCATTAGTTAAGCTAAATAATGTAATTCTAAATTATAATGCATTCCCTATTAAAAATGCCATTTATAATCATAATGCCTTAAGCTTTACTAGAGAATGTGAAAGGATACCTTTCTTGTTCTTATTAATAAATACATTTTATTAATAAGCACAATAACAAATATTATAGAGCTGTTCTCTCCACAAAATGTATATTACTTAGTGGAAGAAAAATTCTTAGATATGTTTTTAAAGCTTAGTGAACTGTACCAAATGGCTGTCTCAGTTACTACATACTGTCTCAGTTACTACGTACATTACCCCTGATTGAACTCAGGGACATTAGACCACTTAACCACATACTAGCCCTATTTTGTATTTTATTTAGAGATAGGCTCTCACTGAGTTGCTTAGCATTTGCTTTTGCTGAGGCTGGCTTTGAACTTGAGATCCTTCTCTGGAGCTGCTGAGATTATAGGTTTGCATCACTGCACCCTGCTACTGCATATGTTTTTAATGGAAAGTTCTGTTTTCCTGATCTCAGCTGTGTTTTAGCTATACATGTTATAAACTAGGTACTTTTAAAAAGAAATAAAGAATTTCCAGGGAATTGTATTATTGACTTAATTTTAAAAACATTTTAATAAAGTTATATTGTGTAATTAATTAGCAAATGCTGTTTTGCCCCTTTAACCTCTGTTAATCTTTTCTAACTCCTTTTATCACCTTCTGCTACACTATATGATACTTGAAAGGAGAAGTAAAAAAAATGTTTAAATAGGTCATGAAAATTACTTCAGACTGATAAAGAGTAGAATAAAATTTTAGAAACCATTGATCAAGTTAGAAAGGGCTTTGACCTATTCTGATCTGGATCCTAAGATGTCTCTAACATGAATCTATATTATGATAAATAGCAAACTGAACTTCATAGATCTGTTGTAAGGGTCATAAAATAATGCTTTTCTCCATAAAATAATTATAATCAGAGTATATTTTATATTGTTGCACGTTAGGTTCAATGAGAACTGTGCCAATTACTACTGTTCATTATCATTTCAAGGTCAAAACATTTCAAATACACATTATCAGAAGCATTACATTAGTATATCATAATTCAGTCATCACAAGTATTATGCAACAATTGTTGAACTGCATGAATATTTTAATATATTTGTGCTGTGTCAAAAC
Organism: Geosciurus inauris; assembly: GCA_004024805.1. Lineage (NCBI taxonomy): Eukaryota > Metazoa > Chordata > Mammalia > Rodentia > Sciuridae > Geosciurus > Geosciurus inauris. The sequence continues at coordinate 12,301 of PVHX01022898.1, forward strand.
AAGCCGGATGTAAAAAAATGAAAAGGGACCAGAATTCAGTAAGTTTGAATGCAACTGACATTGTCAAACTTTGATTAATTTAGTTATCCCATTGTCCTACATGTGGACACTTGTAAAAACATAAATCGAGCAACAGATATACAATTTATGGTAACTTTGAAATGATTATTATGTTATTATGGATTTGTTCTTTTGAGAAAATAATAGTAAATAATTACAGCAATTAAATATATATTTATATATATAAACATATATATATATGTATATCATATAAGTCCTAGATTATAATTTCCATTTTTAAAGCACTTATATCAATTTCTTTGAAAAATTTGCAGAATTCAAAACTTGGGACAATAAGTTAATATAATGGGAAGAGGGCGTATTCAAAAGGGAATCAATCATGGTGCAGAATAACAACAGGAAAGAAAACATATTTGTTGATTGCCTAATATTTTTCAGTATTTCATTTTACTAAAGCAAGCAATAACAGATAAGTAACATATTATTAATTTCCATGCTATCATATGATATTTACTTTTTATCAGGTGGTGAAGAGATTGTGGTACCTCATTTAATGATAAGATTCCCTTTCTAAAGATCATTTAACCATTATATGTGAAGGTTTCTTTCTGGAATCATTATTCTCTTCTGCGTTTCTGTATGCCTGTTTTTAATACAGTATCATGCTTTTTTGTTTGCTATAGGTTTCTAATAATGTCTGAATTCAGAAAGTGTGAGATCAAATTTGATTTTCCTTTTTAAGACTGTTCTAGCTATTCAGACTCATGTAAATATTAAAAGGGTTTTTGTATTCCTGCTTAAAGCACTTTTAGGCTTTTGATATGGATTATATTGACTCTATAGAACACTTTGGGTAGTACTGACCTTACAAGAATATTTAGTCTTCTAATTTGTATACATGGAATATCTTTCCAATTTTGTGTTTCTTCAACATTTTATAGTTTTCCTTGTATAAGCAATTTGCTTTCTTGGACAAGTTTATTTCTAAGTATATTAGTCTTTTGATGATCTTATAAATTAGCTTGTTTCTATATTTTTTCAGATTGTTCATTGTTAGAATACAGAAACGTAATTTGTTTTTAGTTGTTGATTTTGTATTGTAACATTGACTTGATTTCTTTATTATTTGCAATATATTTTGGTTAGATTTTCAGATATTTTCTAAATATGTGTTTATTCTATCTGCTAACAGGCAAGCTTTTGTTCCTATCTTTTCCATTTGGATATATTCCTTTTATTTTTCTTGTCTAATTTTGTCTGGGAAGAACTTATAAAACAAGTAAGTACAAGTGGCAAAAATGAGCATCCTTGTCTTCCTTATGTCACAGGAGATTTCAGTGTTTCATCATTGAGTGATTCGTTAGATGTCACTTCAAAATCACAAACAACAACAATTATAAACAAATAAATTGGGGTTAAGTAAAGAACAGAGTCAAAAAAGTGACAAGACAACCTGAAGAAAGGAAAAGAATATTTGTAAGTTATATATCAAATAACAGTTAACATCAGACTATAAAATGAACTCATATAACTCAACTAAAAAGCAAACAATACAATTCAGAAATTAGTAAAGGATTTTAATAAACATTTCTCTGAAGAGGTAAGTAGATGATCAACACACACCTCAAAAGTTGCTCAGCCTCACCAATTAGAAAAACTAAAATTAATACCACCATGAAATACCACCTCACTCCCACAAACTTTGAAACAAAGAAACAAACTTTGATAAAAATACAGAGAAATAAAACACTTATGCATCATTGCTGGAAGTATAGAAAGATGCAGATATTATAGAAAACAATATTGCAGTTACACACACAAACACACACACACAAATCTAATTAGTATGTAATCCAGCTTTTTCATTTATGATTATACACTCAAAGTAATTGAAAACAGGGTTCTAAAAATTTGCCTATACTTCTATGATTACTAAATCATAGCCAAAAGGCAAAGGTAACCTCTGTGCTCATAGATGGATGAATGTGTATACAAAATGTAATATACACGTACAATGAAAATCTTTTCAAACTCAAAAGCAATGGAAATTCTGGTAATTGGGACAGTATAGGTGGACCTTGTGGCTAAATGATATAAATCAGTGACCAAAAACAAAGACAAAACAAAAATTTTAAAAACACTGTGTAATTCTGCTTATATGAGATACCAAGTCTAGTAAAATTTATAGATAGTGCTCAGGTGCTATTCCAAAATCTCAAATAAAACTCTGAGTCTTTTTTTGAAGTAAAGACAAAGGATTTATCCTGGCCAGGGCCAAGGAGCAGAAAGCAGACAGTTCTACAACATAAGATGCTGAACATGGGAGAGGGAGTCACTTAAAAACAGAAAAAACACAAAGAAGTAGGGCAGGAGAGGCAAGTACAATCATAAGACACATTTCATAAAGTAGGGAGCACCAAGTTACATTCTCAGAATTGACACCTCCTGTACCCACAGGAAGTAAGCTAGCACCAGCTCCATAGTTTAAAGACATTGTGATCAGATTGCAAGCGGATGAGGTGTCAGCTTCTATGCAAGTGGGCTCTTACAGGAAGGGGGGCCAACTCTGTGCAGGGTGAGATGTCTGACCAGAATAGGGTCAGCCTGATTTAACTTTCAAATCACCCCATAACAACAGAATGTAGAATGATGTTGACAAGAGCTAGGAGGAAGGAGAAATGAGAGCTGTTATCTAATTAGAAGAGTATTTAACTTTAATAATAAAAAATTTGGAAGTTGTCGCACAGCAATGTGAATATACTTAAACTGACCAGTACACATAATAATGACCAAAATTATGTTATGCATATTTTATTATAAATGTTATAAATAATCATTTAAAATATCTGTTCCAATTTAGTAATAAACAGTGAAGTTTTAGAATCCACTGTTAGTACAATTTATATATTTTACTAGATTTTTTTTAAAAAGCAATTCTTAATTTTATTTCTTGAGCTTTAGGAATCTTATTAAAGAAGATGGCATCAATATGTTCAAGTGTTACCCGGGCGCAGTGGCGCAAGCCTGTAATCCCAGTACTTAGGGAGGCTGAGACAGGAGAATCGCAAGTTCAAAGCCAGCCTCAGCAATGGCAAGGTGCTAAGCAACTCAGTGAGACCCTGTCTCTATATAAAACAAAGTAACAAAGTAGGGCTGGGGATGTGGCTCAGTGGTCGAGTACCCCCGAGTTCGATCTCCAGTACCAAAAAAAAAAAAAAAAAAAAAAAAAATATATATATATATATATATATATATATATATATATATATATATATGTTCAAGGGTTGACCCTATGTTTTCTTCTAGCAGTTGCAGTGTTTCTGGTCAAATTTCTAAGTCTTTATCCACTTTGAAGTGATTTTTTGTGCAGAGTGAGGGGATAGGGATTCAGTTTTCCCTGCACCATATTTTAAAAACACTCTTCCTCTCTGCTTTTTAATTGTCACGTCGTGAACTGCTTTCTCTGCCATGTCGTGTCCCAGAACAACGAGTCGGCCCTATATGGACTAAGAACTCTGAATACCTGAGAAAAAATAAACTATTTTCTATTTTACATTGATCTTGTTAGTTCTTTTGGTCACAGCAAGGCAAAAGCTGACTAAAATGGAAGTTGGTACTGAGAAGTAAGGTCATCGCTAACCCGATCATGTGATTCAGAACCCTTTGGAGTTGGTTTTCAGGAAGAGGAATTTTGAAAAAGTTCAGAGATGCAAGCTGGAAACATTTTATAATGTTTTAAGTGGAATTGAATGGGTAATTCTGGTGGGAGTTCAGAAGGTCAGAATGCCAGTAGAACTGTATGTAGTAAAGACTGGGTTGATGTGGTTTCAGAGGAGAACTCAATTGGAAATTGGACTGGAGACCATTCATGTTATGTGTTGGCCAATAAAAAAAGATGCCTACATTTTTCTCACGCTCTAAGACTTTTGTTTAAGCTGAATTTAAATGCGATGGACTAATTAATCTGGTGGAGGAAATTTCAAAGCAGCACATCATTCAAGTAGTGGCATGGGTATTTCTGGCAAATTTTAGCTAAGTTTACTGTGATAATCAGGAACAGAATGTAGAGCAGAAGATTTGAAAACCCTGCACTTTGATTAGAAAATGAGAGTTAAACTGAGGCTAAGTAAATTATGATTTTTAAAGATGTTACAGTCACTAATTAGATACTGAATACTTTACCCAGAGACAAGGGAAAAGATAGCTTGAGTCTAAGCTGCACTGGAGAACTCCAGAATTAAAAGATGCCAATAATGTGGATTGTCTGCTGAGGAAACTGGCAGCAGTTGAGCATAGATAAACCTAGAGAGGTCATCTTGCCTATAACCAACAAGGCCATAGGTATGGAGCTCCACAAGCTCTTTGGAGAGAATATCAGGATGCCATATTCCTGCATATGGAGCTACAGCTTGTTTCCTTGTTTTCATCTCTTCTTTCTATGCACATATTTTTCCATTGTGGAATGGAAATGTTTACTCTGTGCCATTATATACTGGATATATGCAACTTGCTTGATTTTAACAGAGCTTATTTGAGAGTTTCACTTGAGACTCTGGGTACTAAGGACTTAAACTTTTGGGCAATGCTGGAACTGTTAAGAATACAGAGATACTTGAAATGGACTAAATATGTTTTGCATTTTAAGGTGGGCATGAGATTTTGGAGGCCAAGGTGAAATGTCAAATGTCATTATTTAGACATGAGGTGTCCCCCCAAATCTCATGTGTGAGAAAATGTGAGAATTTTCAAAAGTGAAATGATGGGGTTATGTGAGCCTTAATAAACTGATATGGATTAACTAAGTGGTCACTGCAGGCAGGTAGGGTATGGCTTGACAGGGTAGGTCACTGTGAGTGTGTCTTAGGAGTTTATATTTTGTTGCTTGTGAGCAAAAAACGTGTGTTGAGGTATGTTACTCCTTACATACTCTAGAGAGTTCTCTCTGCTTCCTATTGACATGTCCTGAGCTTCTTTCTTCCACCACGCCATTCCACCTCATGTTCTGCCTCACATTGGGCCTGAAGCTATGGAGTCAGCCGTCTATGGAGTGAAACCTCTGAAACTAATAGCCCCAAATAAACTTTTATTCCTGTATGTTGTTTTTGTTAGTTCTTTTTAGTCATGGTGATAAAGAAAATGCTGGCAAAAACAACAAATAAAAGATATTGTATATAATTATGTAGAGATTTCTATGCATATAGCAAGTAAAAGCAAAACCCATAACTCTCTCACCAGATTTCCACCCTAAATCCACTCAAGCAACCCCCTTCTCTGATTAGCCAAAAGCATATTGCATTTTAATGCCCCTTTCTTTCAATAAACAAAGTTATTTTCAAAAATAATCATGAAATAATACAAATAGATTTCTCACATGAATTAAAGTTGAGTTACCCCAATCTAATACTTTGTGCAGTCTGCATTCATTCTTTTACTACTTTAAAATTTAAACATAAATGACCATGTTCCTAAATATAGGAACATAGAAAGGACATGGAGAGAGGAATTTCTCTCAATAGAAGCCCTAATCATTCTGAACTGAAGGCATATTGAGTCTACATGTGTGAAGGGGTGGGGGTAACTGTTGAATGAATCAGCTCCTGGGCAGAATGCAATGTTTATTGAAAAATAAGTGATAGAAATTTTTAAAAGGTCATATTTTCTCCAATGCATGTTTTTTTGGAACCTTTGTTAAGAATCAAATGATTGTATCTTGTGGGTTTTTCTCTCTGTCTTCTATCTTATTTATCTTCATGACTTAGTTTATGCCAATACCATGCAATTCTTTTTTCTTTTAATGGGTATCAGGGATTGAACTCTGGGGTACTCAAGCACTGAGCCACATCCCTAGCCCTATTTTGTATTTTATTTAGAGACAAGGTCTCATTGAGTTGCTTAGGGCCTCCCTAAATTGCTGAGGCTGGCTTTGAACTTGCAATTCTCTTGCCTCAGCCTCCCAAACTGCTGGGATTACAGGCTGTGCCACTGTGCCCCGCCATGCTATTTTTGTTATTATAGCTCCGTAGTACGATTTGAGTTTGGGTATTGTGATGCTTTTAGCAAATGGGATGAACTCAAATTGACAAGCCTCTGCGCATAGCAAAAGAAACAATTAAGAGTCTGAAAACAGAGTCCACAGAATGGGAAAAATATTTCCCAGTTACTCTTCTGACAAGATATTAATATCCAAAATATATAAAGAATTAAAAAACTTAATACCAAGAAAACAAATAACCTAATCAAAAATGGACAAATGATCAAAATAGATATTTTCAAAATAATTAATACATGACCAGTAAATATATGAAAACATGTCTAACATCCTTAACACTCATAAAATGCAAATCAAAACTACACTGAGAGTTCATCTCACTCCAATTAGAATGGCATTCATCAAGACTATGAATAACATTATTGGCAAAATGGAGGGGAATGTACTCTTATACACTGTTAGTGAGACTGCAAATTAGTATAATCATTCTAGAAAGCAGTATGGATATTATTCAAATCTATATGGAGTATGAAATCACAATATGACCCAGCTGTCCCACTCCTTAATATTTATCTGAAGAAATCAAAATTCAGCATACTGCAGTAACACATGCATACCAATGTTTATAGGAGAACAATTCATGTTTGCCTTGTTATGGTAAAAGCCTAGGTACCCATCAACAGATAAATGAATAACTAAAATGTGGTATATATACATAATGAAGTTCTCCTTAGATATAAAGAATGAAATTATGCTATGGTTTGGATGTGAATTGTTCCCCAGAAGGTCACCAAAACCCCCAGAAGTTTTGGTTGGGTCTTTTTTTTTTTTAATTTTATTTATTTATTTATTTAGTTGTAGGTGGACAGAATATCTTTATTTTATTTTTATGTGGTGCTGAGGATCGAACCCAGTGCCTCACACATGCTAGGCAAGCACGCTACCACTGCGCCACAATCCCAGCCCCTTGGTTGGGTCTTTTACTCACAGAAGCAAAGAAGCTGACTAATACAATATGATTAATTCTAATATGATAAATAACATTTTTCATAAGAATTAATACATGGCCAACAAATATATGAAAACATGTCTAACATCTTTAACACTCATAAAATGCAAATCAAAACTACACTGAGAGTTCATTTCACTCCAGTTAGAATGGCACTCATCAAGATTACAAATAACAGTAATTTTTGGCAAAAATGTGGAGGGAAATGCTGGCAAAAGTATTAGTATTAGCTGACTAATACTAATATGCTGGTAAATGGATGAAACTGGAGAACATCAAGCTAAGTAGAAAAAATCCAGACTAGAAAAGTCAATATTTTCTCTAATATGCAAAAGGAAGGGAGAAGAAAGAAATTTTAAAAGGAGGATTTCATGAAAATAGAAGGAAAAATTATGGAGAGCAAAGAGATGGGAAAGAGGAAAAACAGTGGAATGAAATTGACCAAACTATACAATATGCATGTAGGAAAATATCACAATGAATTGTATTTTTATGCATAACTATAATGCACCAACTTAAAAACAATAAATAAATGGAAGGAAGATATGTAAAGGAAAGCAAGCAGATTAGAGGGAAGGAAGGAAGAGGACAGAAAAAAAGGTAAGTACCAGGAATTGAAATTGAGCAAATTCATGTTATATTCATCTATGAATATGTCACAAATAATTTCATTATTATATATGACTATAATGCTTTAATAAAAGTTAAAAGTTTTAAAGAATTATTTTGGGAAAATAAATTCTTAGAATAATTACAAAATTTATTTCTAGTGTGAAGGAAAGCATAATTCTGGATTTGAAATAGTATGCTTATTTACTAATAATTTGTTAATAATTTCTATAGCCTCTTATAAAACAGCTTATAGTGAAACAATGAAAAATAAGGCAAGCCTTGTTTTCAGATCACTGCTATTTCTATTAACAAAATTTGTGTTTGTTTCCATTATAACTAGATTTTTAAAGCATTTGTATTAGTCATCTTTTTATCAACATGACAAATTCCTGAGAAAAATAACTTAGAGGAGGAAAATACTATTTGGCTCAGATTCAGACATCTTACTTAGTTCATAGTCAGCTGGTTCCATTTCTTTCTTTGGTCCTGGGGTGAAGCAAAACATCATAGCAGAAGGGTGTCACGGAGGAAGGGTATTTACCTTATTGCAGCCAGAAAGCAGAGAGAGAAAGGAAAACACCGGGAATAGGATATAGCCTCCAAGAACTCACTTTCTCCTACTAGGTCTCACTTCCTACAATTACCACCACCTCCCAATAATGCAATTAAATTATGAATCCATGAAATGGATTAATCCACTGATGAGGTAAGAATCTTTACGGTGCAATCATTTTCCTAAAGATTTCACCTCTTAGCACTGCTGCATAGTGAAATAAGCCTTAAACTCATGTCTCTAGGAGACACCTCATATCTAAATCAAGACATATTCCTTCCTTCATAGCATGATATTGTACAGATATCATACAAATAATGCTAAGAAGGTTAAATAATATAATGTTTATATATATACACATGTATATATTCACTTTGTAAGTTATATAAAATAATTATTAAATACGTGATTTTACATAAAAATGAATACTCTAAAGTTAAATATGGATTTTTATATTAATTAATTTATTCTAATTAGGTATATAGGACAGCAGAATGTATTTTGATTCATTATACACAAATGCACCACAACTTTTTATTCTCTGGTTGTACACGATGCAGCATTGCACCATATGTGCAGTTATACATGTACCTAGGGCAATGATGTCGATCTTTAAATATGGATTTTACAAACTAATTTGATTGTAGTTGATATGTTATCAAGAGATGCAAAAAAATGCCATTATTTCAATTATTGTGCCTAATAGTATTTTCTTTACATGCTTCGATTGAATTGTGGGTTTGCTGTGTACATTTTCCCATTTAGTTTTCTACTAAACATATCTTTCCAGCAAAGTTCTCCTCATAAACAATAATCTTAAAATCATCAATAGAAAATAGTCCCTGAAAAGTTCATACTTAACTGTAAAGAAAAAGTCTCAATGTTTTCAGTCATTCTCATTTCTTTGCAAACTGTGATATGTACATAGGATAGGTTCTGCTCACACAATTAGGTTAATATGGAAGGTTCGTGTTATACTTTATTTTCATAACTTCTTAACACTTAAGCAAAATTACAAATTATTCTGAAAAATTTATATAATAATTTCAATTAAAGTGAAAGAACAATTATTTTAACGTTAGCTGTAACTTTCTGCTGTATGTTCATTAAACTCAAGTCAAAAAAATTTTTTTTAATTTATTTTTTTTATTTGTATTTTTTTTTTAAAGATTTTTTTTTTAGTTGTTGATGGACACAATGTCTTTATTTTATTGCTTTGTATGTGGTGCTGAGGACCGAACCCAGGGCCTCACGCATGCGAGGCAAGCGCTCTACCGCTGAGCCACAATCCCAGCCCCTCAAGTCAAAAATTTTTATGAAACAGATCTTACTTAGGTTTCCTTTTGATTTACTAAACTGTAACAAAATTATTTTTATGACAACTTTATGATGTCAGGTACTCATTTACAACTTTTATATGAATAGTTTTCTTTGCTTTTCAGAGTCTTGACTAAATTCTGTGCTAAAAGTCATCTGATCTTTTAAATATTGAAGTCAAACTTTAGAAAGCCTTAACAATGTAGATTAAAAATGATCATTTATTCTATTCAAAATGATTGAGTGTATTTTTGTTTTTTCAGAATTCAGATATTTATTTTTAATTTTTTTATTTGCTCTAATTAGTTATACATGACAGTAGAATGCATTTTGTCTCATCATACATAAAGGGAATATAATTTCTCATTCTTCTGGCTGTGTCAGGCCCAATAAAAAGTTGCTGTTTTATCAAAAAAAAAATAAAGTATAACACAGAGACACAGAAAAATTACTTACACTTTTTCTATAAAAGACACAACTCATAATTAGCATTGATAGTTCCAACATCTGATGTATTTCATTTCAAAGTCTGAGCATTTAATCACTTTGGTGTATTCAAATTCCAGTCATGAACCATAGAATATTGACATGGTCAAATCTGACTCCCCCACACCGTGTTTTGGTTTGAATTTGGAATGTCCACAAAAGCTCACATATTGTAAGAATGGTCTGCAGTGCATTAAGATTCAGATGTCACTGCGGTCATGGCCTTGGTGTATATTTCTTTCCCTAGCCCTTCCTTATCTCTTTGCTTCACAGCTGGCGAAGTGCCAAACGTTCCACTGTCATGATCTTCTGTCATAATGTTTTGCCTCACCTTGGATCTTAAACAATGGAGTTGAAAAACTATGGACTTAAAACTCTGAAACTGTGTGCCCAAAATAAAGTTTTCTTCCTCTAAGTTGTTCTTATCAAATACTTTTGATCACAGTGATGGAAAGCTGACTGATGCACATAGTAACACTACTCATACAATGTGAAGGTAAATGTTGGGCCCCAATTTATTCACCTCTGAAATTCTCTCAAAATTTTTCATATAATATTACTTCCCAAATACATCATTTACCTTCAATAAATGCTGGTTCCTGACTCTGTCCCCACATGTATAAGCCACTCGTTCCCAGAAATATTGCTAATTATTAGGATATATGGTTCCACCTGGCAGGCGTAGGGTACTTCAGCAATTGGAGACAGAATAGCAAGAGGGTTCAGAAGAACAAAGACATTATAGAGAAGGAAAAAGGAAAGACAAGAGAAATAATGAATATATTTATATTTTATTTTCTCCTAGAAAAATTGTCAGATCTCTCTATATAAATTGATGTATTCTTATGTCTGTAAGAAGTATTACAAATGATTTAAGTTATGTTAAGATTTCTTGTGAGCCAATAAATACTATTCTTTTTTTCCTTTCTGTACCAAATTCAGAAATCAATGGACAAATAGATATCAAGAACTTGATTAGTCCATGTGGACAGCTATAACAAAAATATAGACTGGGTGACTTATAAACAACAGAGATTTATTTGTCACAATTCTGGAAGGTGGAAGTTCAAAATCAAAGTACCTGCAAACGCAGTGTCTGGTGAAGGTACACTTCCTGGTTTGTAGTTGATGCCATCTAGCTGAGTCCTCACATAATGGAGAGAGAGGGATCTTCCTGGGCCCTTTCTATAAGAATGCTAATATCATTAATTAGGCTCTGTCTTAATGGCCCAATCACCTCCTAACAATGTTAGCTCCTAATACCATCACCTTGGAGGTTATGTTTCAACATATGCATTTTAAGAGGACACAACGTTCACCCTACAACACATATGGTAGACTGAGAAAGTAGCATCAGGAGTATTGGTAGAGCTGATTTTGAAGCCTTGTTGAGAATCATGTCCTCAGTGGGCTTTTTCAACTGTGCATTTGAATTAGGCCCACATCCTTTCCTAGTTCCTGAATTTAATAGAGTATTGTGGGCCTTCCATTAAAAGAAAGTGTGCATAAGAAATTAAAAATTTCATATGATTTGTTATTATTAAGAGAAATTCCTGTTTTCTTTTATATAGATCAAGCCAATTTGATCCAAATCTTGAGTTATTTTTCACTAAGCAGTTATAGTTATATAATTCATAACTTTTAATAAGAGTATTTTTAATTTATAACATTTCTCATATATGTCTTCAATAGTCAATATTATATCCTCAATATTATAAGTCAGCATGAGAATTATTTCTAAATTCATTTATTCTTCAATAAACATGATTCTGTGTCTTTGCTATTTGACAGAACTAAAAAATAATCACAGTATGCAAGTCACTGTATAATTATAGAGAAGTCATATTTTCTGGTAATAACCCTGTACATATGCACTGAGAAATTTTGATAAAATGAGACATAATGAATATTACAGACTCTGTTCTTCTCAATTCTTGATTTAACAACATTTACTACCAATTGTTCTCTGTGGCTCTGACTTCAGTTATTCTTTACTTGACTGGTCAAAATAATAGAAAATGGGTGTTTCAATTTCAGTTTCTCTAAAAAGACACAGAGACAATGATATGGACATTCTTGTCCATCACAGGAGAAATTGAAAGCTACACAGGGCTGGGAGCAAGTGTCGTAATGGTTGATCTAATGAGGGGGATGGGCATCTTATATAAAATACAAAATATTAATTATTGTAGGTTTTTCTGAGAACAAACCTCTCTGATGCATAGCTTAAGAAAATACCTTTCTTTTTTTTAAAATGTTTATTTTTTAGTTGTAGGTGACAGAATATCTTTATTTTATTTTTATGTGGTGCTGAGGATCGAACTCAGTGCCTTATGCGTGCTAGGCAAGCACGCTACCACTGCGCCATAACCCCAGCCCAAAATACCTTTCTTAATGTGTTAATTTTTTTTATATTTATGGGCTATACAAAAATGAACCTTGGCCAATGGAGTACAGCTTGATCTAAGGGAAGAGAGATTTAGCACTTAGGGTATATGCATGTCAAAAGAACCTAATTTGGAAATAGTAGTAATTAAGTGAATGTATCAATTAGTTTTGCATTGTTGTAATAAAATGCCTGAGGTAACCAACTTAAAAAGAGTAAAAGTTTATTCTGGTTTACAGTTTCAGAGGTGTCGGTTGATGGTTAGTTTATGTATTGCTTTTGGGTGTGTGGCAAAGCAACATATGATGGAGAGAGTATCACAGAAATTTTCTTACCTCGTGGCTGATGAAAAGTGAAAGAAAAATATAGAAGACTATGGATTTTCACTATACTCTTTAATGACTCTCCCCAGTGAACTGAGTTGTCCCAATAGATCCACCTCTTAAAGGTTTCACTACCTTTTAATAGTACCAAGCAGAAGACCACACTTTAACACATAGGTCTTCAGAGGGTATTTCAGGTCCAAACTACAGCAGTAAACTTTAAGAAGTATAGGAATTTAATTCCTCACCTGAGGTGGTGTCAAAGAATGTCTAGGAGGGGACCAGTACTTTTGTCCCAGCTGGGTTGTACCAAGCCTCCAGGCCCATGGTATCAGTAAAGATCATATGCACAGCATGAACTTTCACATCACCTATTGCCAGAAAGAGCACCTCTCCACTCAAGATGTGGTGTTAATGAAGGTCGAGTCACGACTTTTAACCTCTTCCATTGTGGATTTGGTGGAGGCCACATGGAGAGAAGTAACAAGGAAATCTCTCACCAAAGAATGGCATCCATGAAGGCCTATGGGAAACCATGACATCCCACCCCAAACAGCAGTTAACAGAGGGCAGTGGGGAATCTGAACTTCTGCTTTCATTCCACAGGAATGAAGCAGTACCCACTCTATTCCTCCAAACCACTGTCAGAAAGAAACAAACTACAACAGGTTTAATTAAGTTCCAGACTCATGTAATACTTAATTCACCTCATTAACCACTTGTTATACAACAAACCAGAAGTATCTTTTTGAATAAGAAAAGATAATCAACAGATGTGAATATTGAAATGATACTGGTGATGGAATTATAATTATTTTAAATCAGTAATCATAAAAATGCTTCAAGGAGCTGGAAACAAAAAAAAACTAGAAAGTCCCACCAAAGACACAGAAAGTTGCAACCAAGAAATGGAAGATAAAAAAGATAACCAATAGAAAAAAACATTATGATCAATCAAATAATTTTAATGGATGAATTGAACAATAGAATGGAAAATAAAGAGAAGAGTATCACTCAGTCTGAAAATAGAAGTTGCCATATATGAATAAGAGAGAATTTTCCAAGTTAACGAAAACCAGAAGTCTACAAATTCAAGAAGCTAAGTAAACTACAAAAAAGAATCTCTAAAGAAATGTATACTAAGGCAGATAATAGTTAGACTTTTCTATACTACATAAATTTTTTTGAAAGAGCAAACAAAACAAAACAAAACAAACAAACACCTAAATTATAGGAGAAATAATAGTGGGTTTTTTCCTCAAAATCTACAGAAAACAGAAACAATTTTACTACATGATTCAACTACTAAATAAAATGTCAACACAATATTATACCTAATGAAAATAATCTTCAAAAATAATATAGAAATCAAGAGCCTCCGAGATGACCAGAAACCAAGCATTGTCATCAGCAGTACATCTTATATGAATGACCAAAGGGAAGTTCTCCAAAAAGAAAATTAATGATTAAAAGTAAAATCTTGAAATATTGAGGATGAAAAAATGATAGAAAGAATAAAAATATAAATACACTAGACTGTACTTCTCATATTAATTTTTTAAAACAGAAAAGGGAATCATGAAATTCATTTGGAAAAATAAGAGACCGAGAATAGCTAAAGCTATCCTGAGCAAGAAGAGTGAAGCAGGAGGCATCACAATACCAGACCTTAAACTTTACTACAAAGCAGTAGTAACAAAAACGGCATGGTACTGGCACCAAAACAGACATGTAGACCAATGGTACAGAATAGAAGACACAGAGAGTAATGCA
>PVHX01022899.1:0-26786 GCA_004024805.1 Geosciurus inauris
GCAAATGGATGGAACTGGAAAGCATTATGCTAAGTGAAGTAAGCCAATCCCAAAAAACCAAATGCCGAATGGTCTCTCTGATTAGTGGATGCTGATGAATAAGGGAGGTGGGAATGGGAAACATAAGAGAAATAGAGAAACACTAGACGCGACATGGGGGAGGCGGGGGGCAGGAAAGGGGAATGGGTATAGTAAAGTTGGTTGATAAAAAATATATATAAATATATATATATACTGTTCATTGAAAGTGCATATAAAGATGTTTAATATGAAGAATGTAATCTGCTTATAATTTTGTGCAAAGTTAGAAAAATTATGATTGTGACAATTTTTTTTTCTATTTGCCTCAACAAATGTTTTCAGTGAATAGTGTGTACAGCTTCTGAAAATTTGTTTTTTTTCTGTTATGTTTGATAACATGTATTAAAATGCAACTTTTGAGAAAAATAAAAAAATAATAATAAAAAAATAAAATAAAAAAATAAATTTGACGAAAGTAATCAATTTCGCTAGTGTATCAAAACATCATGTTGTGTAGCTTAAATATACACAATAGAATAAACTCTAAATTATTTTATTTTAAACCTGGCTTTGCTGAAATCTATCCTTTAAATTACCATTGGAGTGATCGTTCCAAGATGCAAATCTCATCATTTGTTAGCAGGGTCACTCACTGGTTCACCAGGGCCTGAAGGAAAAAGCTGAAATTTACCTTCTTGTGATTTTTTTTCAACTTTATTTCTAGTGACTGGCTCCAGTGCTCTTCTCTGTTCTAGCCATATGTAGCTCCTTATAGTCATTCTTCTCTGCCTTTGCACATGCTGTCCCTCTGACTGGGTTCCCTTTGCCCATCCTCATGGTTGGCTTCTGATTTACCCTCCAGGTTTCAGTTCAAAGTATGTCTTCTGGAGATTCCATCCCCACCAGCCTCCTCCAGGAGGAGCTGTATGATGTCACACTTAAACTGTCACATAGTGTCACATGGTGTGATAACATTGTGCTAAAGGGAATAACAACAATAACAATGGTATGTCCTTCATGTGTTCTATGTTCATATTTGTAAATCTGTCTATACATTTTAGCCATTATAATAATCACAGCTATTTTCAGGCAAGAGAAATGATACCAGAATCCTATTCATAAACCCCTTTCCTGGGTTCATGACAGTGGGAGTAGCATTCTGGAATATTTTTTCTTTTTTAATCAGACATCCTTTGCCAGCATAGAGAAATATATACTACATACCAATGGAATTTGATGCTATATTGAAATAATGCAAATATGTATTATTTCTGTTTTTTATAGTTCCTGTAACAATAATAGACTATTTTCCTTCAGTTATTTTCTTTTTCTAAAAAATGTCAATATATATAACTTTGTTGCAATTTTCCTGAGTCTAATATAAGGCTAGTCCATAAGGATGTCAGGAGAGAAAAACAGAAATGATACAGGGAAGCAGCAGGTTTTGTAGATAATTACTACTTTTGTGGTATTGTGTGGCTGAGCAGTAACTCTATTACTGTTTGTCCTGAATTCCCCCTTGGGTCCAAGGGGAGTTGTTGTTTCAGGAAGCTGCTAGATTGACCATTTCTTAGTCCTTTCTTTTGATACTCAGGAAGATGCTTTCAGTACAAGAGGAATAAGGGAAGTTAATTATAATGAAAACAGATATGAACACTTTCAATATTTTTAATGAAAAAATAGGCAATGCATCAAGAAGCTAAGTGGACTATAAATTTTGAATCATTACTGATAGATAACAAATGTTATTTGTTAAAGTTCTAATAATTCTTAGAATTTAAATATTAATAATACAACCTTTGGCATGTGAACTTGAAAACATTAAGTTTAATGTTAATAATAGGAACTTTGTCAAAGAAACTACATTTCAATCCTCTCCCAGCTTTTTATTTTGGATGAAAAGAGTGCCAGTTGTCAGTGTCTGTTTATGTATGTCTCATTGTCAAATGCAGAGAGCAAGGATTGTATCCTATGGGTTTCTGTATACTTGGTTCTTAGCACTCTGCAGGGCACAATATGTCTATTGTAGTGATGACTGCAAATGATAACATTTTTCATTTTTCCTAACTTTTAAAATAAGATTTCTAATGATTTTTAAAAATCATTTTTTTCTTAGTAAAGGATGTTCTTTCTTCAATTGAATGATATAAATGGAACTGCTTGAAAAAATATTTATAGCCTTTTAAATGAATCACTTGAATATTACTACTGGAAACCTGCAAAAAGGATCACTTAGGCTATACTCACAGTGTATACATGCAGTAAAGTTAGGTGGGCAACGAGAAAAGTAGGAGGCTTTTCTTTTTGAACATAAACATATGCTGAGAACATGTTGGAAATGTGCTGGATGTATTTGGTATCTATCAGTCTGCATTAGTGGACACTGGAGAACAGGCAGTTTCTTGGAAATGTTTGGTTTCGAACTCAGCTTCTGAGTGAATAAGAATGGAGTGATTTTTAGTGTCTTTTATGTTATAAAATTTGACTCAAGATCATAGTTCTAGAAAACTACAATTTTATAAACATGCCCTAAATTCCTTTAAAAATCTCTCTGAAAGGGTAAATCAATCACATTATTCCTATTTAGATATTTGTAGGCAACTTATTTTATGGGAAGAATTGTATTTGGGAGGAGCTTTTTATTTTATTCAGGTTATTTTCTTAAAGTCTGATAAAAATCTTTAAAATGAACATCATATCACTTATGCTTCTTACAGAATATTTTGTTTGAAGATGGAAAACTTATAAAAATATAAAGTAACCAAAAACTTTGTTATACAAAATTTCAAAAATATGAAAATGTGGTCAACTTGTATAGCAAAGCCCAATGTGTTCATATATTGGCTTCAACAATGATAGACTCAGCCAATCTTGTTTTATCTATGTAAGTCACTTTTTGAAAAATACTTCTTTTTTTGCTATCCATTTATTCTTTATTCAATTGTTTAATGATCATAAGTTAGTAATGACTTAAAAAAATGTCCTTGCTGAGACAGTGATACAGAATGTTTAGGAAAATTATTTACCCTTCCTGTTCTCATTTATGTGGAGTGACAGATCTGTTCTGTCTAGTGAAGATTCAGTGCAACTGGATGGGTGTTGCTGATACTATTTCTGCCGCTCCTTTGGGTTGCTTTTGCCTTGGTGATATCCAGTGGCTGTTATCCAGCTGTTTCTCCAAAGAACAAGATTTGAGTATTTAGGTGGTGCTGAGCTAAGACAATTACTTTAAAAAAAGAAGCCTTAGCTGTCCTTTCCCTGGCTTCCTGTCTTTGCACTGAGTGTAAAGACTTGTACCTAGGAAATTTGACCAATAGTAACAAATGTACTGATTTTCAAGGAGGACACATGGAAGCATTTTGTTTTAATCCTTTCCCCACTTTTTGATGAATATAATGAATGATAGAGGAGGGCTTTGCTTTTAAGGAGACACTTCCTTCCTAAGCACCGGATCTTTGTGTTTGTACTGTCTCTGTTGTGTGTGTACAATAGAGAGAATAGCTCAGAAGACCCTTTGGCCAAGTCTATTATGCTGCTATTCCATCTGTCTGTGGCAAACCAGAAAAAATCTGTGTTAGGTTTTGCCTTATGGCAAATTCTGATCTGCAGTTGCTATTTTCCCACACTTACTTAAGCTTCTTTGCACATCTACTGGCACAAAGGCCTGAGGGCCTCCTTCTGAGTGTGAGATACTTTTATACATCCAGGCCCTCTGGCCTTGCCTCTGGCAGATGCAAACAAACAAACAAAGGCTGCTGGGAGCTGACTTCCAGCAGTGGAAACTGGTTTATGGCCAGAATGAGAGAAGGCATATTAGAATGGCAAGTGTGTACTGTCATTTATCTGACATTTTGTAATCTGAGGGGTCATATGTCTATTTTTATGAAATCTTTTGAAATGAATTAGTAATAAGGAAGAGCCTCATTGAAGGAAGTAATTGATTTTATAGGAAGATCTGTTGAAAAATATAATGTGTTTTGAAAATAGATTGATAGTCTACCCATAAATTTGGAGGAAGTACTCACAAGATGAATACTGGTACCTATAGAACATATAAAAATATAGATTAATATCTTATGAATGATTTTTTTTTATTTTAAGTTGCCCTGAAACTAATTTTGGCTTTCTCTGATGTAGTTTTCTAAGTATCTCACCTCATATATCAATAATCAAAGTTGGGCCTGGAATATCACTTCCTGGATACATTGAAGATTTAGGAAAAGTGGAGCATACATATGGCTCTGAGTTATCCATAGCTTCTATTTCTTTTGGCTACCCACCTTTCACCCAAACATAGGATGCTCAGAGCTTTCTGTTTTGAAGTTTGATAAAGAAAAGCAGAAGATTGAAATCACTAATGGTTGGATCTGAAACTTTTGAGAAATTGAGTTGGAAAAATTTATGTTTTTAGAATAAAAATTTTAGAATTTAGAATTTTAGAATTCAAATATGAAAATAAGAAATCATATTATGAAAGAATGTTTTTCTTCTGCATAGGTAAATTATTAAATGTATATAAATCCACTTTTTAAAATACCAGCCCTTCATTTGGGAGAAAGAGAAATTTTGCCAGATAAAAATAGCATTAATTGAATATTACTAGCAGTTTGAATAGAAGAATAGATGTGATTGACAACCTCTAGGCGTTGGAAAGAAATAGAATAATTAGGTAAATTCTCTTTATATACATCTACTCCTATATATTCAGTTTGTGTACAGTATCTCAAAGTCAGAGTTGTTTCCATCAGAATATGGGATCCCAAGTCCCAGAAAGTGGGATTTACTACTGGAAGGAAGACAAAGCAAGGAGAAGTAAGCTCTCCCACCTGGCCTCATCTCTGTATCTGGCCCATAGACAGCCAAGCACCTTTGGGTTGAGGCACTGTCCCCAGTCCATTCAGCTGTGATGGGTGTGGCAGTATCACTTGATCTACGGTGTGAAGCAACATCTGTGGCATCAGGTGCCAGGAGCTGCTTATTTACAAGGGTCCCTGCATGTGGCAGGACTTGGAAAGTCAGAATTGCCTGTGATTTGTCTCACAATTTCGCCTCCAGGTCCTGTCTGTTGACATTCCAGTCTGTATTGCCATTTGCTATGATTTTTCCCCCTTGTACTATTAGTTTTCCTCGTTTCTCCCATTCTTCCAGATTAATTTTTCTGTCCATAATTTTCGAAAGGTTTTCCTGAAGGTGCTTTTGAGCCACACTTTCAAGGTAATTCATTTTCGAATAAAACTAGCTGAACTATTTAAAATTCTGGCACAGTCTTGCTTTTCTTTTGATATTTCAATATAGTCAAAGATGGGGGACCAGAAAATGGGTGTTTGTTAAGATTTCCTTGGGAGTTTTTGACATGTTAGTGTGTTTGACTTGGCACTAATTAATTTCTCATTTCTCTTGCCCAAGGATGCAGGTTGCTTGATTGCAGCTGGTTCATCTTGGCATCTGCCACTTCCATGTGGGGTTTCTGGGAAGCTGGGAGAATACTATGACTGGATTACTGTGTTTTGTAGGGGTTGGGTATCTGAAAAATTAGCCTATGGTTTCAGGGACTAGTGTTTGCCTCTTCTATGACAAACTCCAACTGGGTCAGGAATATCCAGTTGCCATTCAGAGGATTTAGCCTAAGCTTTTCAAAGTATATGCTACAAAAAAGAGCTTGCAGTTAAATGTGCTCATAAGATGCTGCGCAAGATTTAGAGATTTATAATGCATATTAACATAATAAGGCTCTGAGAAGTCCTATAATAAAGAAGTCTTCATGTCTGTATTTAATTCAACATTTACAAAATTTAGTCAACCATAGAAACCTACAAGTTATCTTTATTTATTAACACCTCTGGAGTTAGTAAAAGAATATATTTTTATTTTGGAATCCTGACAACCTGTTTCTTTTTATGACATTTAAAAATGACTTACTTTAAAATGCATTTTGCAAAGCAAATTCTTTTTTTTTGTTATGATGAACCTCATGTAGTAGATATTAATTAGTTAACAAAAAAGTTCATAGTCATGGAGTTTTAAGAGAAATGTAAATTGTATGTTATTTCTGATTTAGGTTGTTTAATGGAGATTTTGATTCACAACTTTATTCTGATGCTCTTAAGGTTGGTGGTAGGTAAGCCAAAAATGAGATAGTCTTGATCTTTCTTGACCTTTCTGATGCAAAAATCATTCAGTTGAAAACAAGGTTCAGATTGCACAGTTTTATTGTAGTCTATTTAGTCCAAATATGTATTCTTTTTGACAAGTTAATTATATAAGCTGAGTGACTATTTTGTCTTATCCGAACATCTTCTTAACCCCTGTTTTTCATGTTCAGTCTGTTTAATTTTTGCTGCATTGAACTCACACCTTCAATTGGATGAAAGGGTCAGGATTTCATCCCTTCTGTGCCCTCTGTCTGTGTGACCAGCAGAACCCTTTTGGCCCTGCTCTGCTTCACCATCCTTTCACTATTACTCTTGTCTTGCTGCTTCTCAGATGAGTGTACCGTCCATGGGTGAACCCTGTCTTGCCATATCTGTTCCTTCCCAAGCAAAGGCTATTGGTTCTAATCAGTTTCACACATTTATGAACACCTAGTCTTTGCCAAGAATTGGGTGAGAGATAAGGAAATTAAGAAAATGAAATGATCTCTGAACTTTCAAAGCTAATATCCTAGGGGAAATGGGTGACTAAATGGGCCATTTAAATGTAATGTGATATGTGATGTTGTTAGTAGCACAGTGTTCTATGGGAGGTGTAGGGAGTAGCAATGGGCAGTCAGGAGAGGCTTCCTGGAGGAAATGACCTGAACTGAGACTTGAAGGACAAGTAAGAAATAACCATATGAAGAAGTATTGAGGGTGAATTTTTTTTTGGGTAGAGGAACAATTATGGACAGTCATGGAAGTATAAGCTACAGGTTCTTCAGTGTTGCTGAAGTGTAGATTCTGCAGGAAGTCCATCTTGGTATATGGTTTGCAGAGAGGCTTAATGTAGACTGGACAATTCCTGAAGGAAGACATCTTTTAGCTTTGTCAGGACTTTCCTCCATTTCCATTTCCTCCATTTCCATCATTTCCAAGGAGGAAAATGATCTGTCATCTAAAAAGTCACATTATTTGGGAAACTGAGAGGGTACAGATGAGGTTCCTCATTCTCTTGGGATTTTTCCTAGTTTTCCCTCTGTACTTGAATAAGGCAGATTTTGATGACAACTAGTTTTACTAGACACTATACTAAGGAACACCTGAAAAACTGTCTCATACTAAAAGTTGGACATAGATATCCTGATGAGGTTGAAGTTAAGATGCCATTTACACAGTTTAACTATTTATTATAATAGACCTCTTTTATAAGTGCAGACTTTGTCTTAGGTGCTGTGCATATGTTGATGAGCTAAGCAGAGAAGGTTCTTTTCTGCTGTCTTCTTGGAACTTCATATCCAATAGAGAAGAAAAGAAATTGAAAAAGTCATTATAATGGCATTATGTTCAAGGAGGGAATTCTAACCAGAAAGTGAATGAAAGTATGTTTAATTATGTTATTTTTGAATATTAGTGGCAGTATGAGCACTTACATAAAGAAGATATCTGACTCTTACTACTGGGTAAAAGTTCACAAGTCAGCAGTCATATTCATTAGTGTTGGAATTGCTTAGTAAAATGGGTATATAAAGAAGGAATTGCTGAGTCAATCTATCTCAGAAATGATCATTTTATGGTTTAAAACAATTTGCTAATATGAAAACCCCCCAAAAAGCTTTGTAGAATAACAAACTCTTTTCATGCAAAGTCTAGGAATATTTTAACCAAGGGCTGCATCTGTCAGTAGGGAAGCTGCAGTGTGACATCTCGGAGGTTAGGTAATTTCGCCAGAAGCTCACCAACTGAAGCTTGTGACAAATGACTGACCCCTAAGGCCACCAACCCTGGCTGCCTGGTGCTCTGCTTGGCCTCTGCCTAGTAGCTCATATTTTCTCACCTCCTACTGGACCACTCCTCTAGCCTGAGGCAGGTATTTTCATTATGATCCACAATATAGTTGAATAGACTTTGTAATTGAACAAGCATCATACACTGACTGGAGACTTGATGGGCTCAGCTCATCAGGATTTGAAGGAGGCTGTGTGAGGAAGAGGGATGATGGGGGACTGGGCACACTTGTTCACTTTTGTAGTCGTTTGCTGAAATAAGTCAAGCAAAGATCTCTTTTCAGAGCTAGAATTTTCAGTTCACTGTAGTATGGATTATAAACACAAATTTGTGTCTTTAATAACAATGATGAATGAAAAAAAATTCCTGGTTGTGAAGATTAACTTCCTACATACACTATCTATATAGGTAAACTGTCCTTGCCTCAGGGGTCTTCCTCATTGTGTGTCACCCAGACACCAAAGAACTACTTGGAGTGAAGGCAGTCTCTGTCTGGGCAGGGAATATGTGGTGTGAACAGGGATTGGGTGAAGCTACATGTCCCTGACCTTTCCCCTCAGGCTAATTATTGCTCACATTTTCTGTTGATCAAATTCTTATCCTATTCACCAATGAATGATGAGACACTTTCCAGTGAGGCTGTTACTTACAATATGTGAACCATGAATCGAGTTTAATGAGATGCATAGTTGGGAGAAAGAGGGAGAAAGAGAGGGTGAGCAAATATGTGTGTTTTGAGCTAGGTGAAAAAATTTGTTATTTGGGACAATGTAATTATTTTCTCTGGGGAGATGCTGTAGTATGAATCATGCCACACGGAGGAAGACTTTAAAAATTGTATCTGATTTAGGATGTGAGTAGTAATTTATATCTCAAATATGCATATCTGGCTTACCAGGAATTAATAATATGCTTTATTCATTTGGTACCCTCAATACATCTTTCTTAAATTACTTAAGTACCTGCAGAAAGTTAAATTCCTATCTACAATCTAGTTTGAATACCAAGGCATATGTGCAACAGTTAGAAAACAGTTGCCTTGGAGAGGGCACGAATAAAAATATGTGATTGAATCAGGTCTGATGTGAGAAGCAGGGGTAACATGCCTCCACAAGGAAGCAGAAGGTGGTTTGAGGAGGGAGTGCTTGCCAGAAAGTGGCCACCATGTTAGTTAGCTTTTTGTCACTGTAATAAAATACTGAGGGTAGTAAACTTAAAAGGAAGAAAGGCATTAAAATAGCTCACAGTTTCAGAGCTTTCAATTCATGGTCACATAGGCCTGTTACTTTGGGCTTGTGGTGCATAGTCTATTACGGCAGGCCTGTGTAGCAGAGGAAGCCACTCATGGTGACTGGGAAACAAAAGAGGGAGAGAAGCAGAAGGGGCTAGGGTCACAATATCTTTTTCAAAGGCCTACCTTTGATGAACTAACTTCCATTGGTTAGGACCTAGCTTCTAAGGTTTCTGCTACTGCCCAGTAGTACCACAGACTGGGGACTAAACTTTTAGCATATGAGTCTTTGGGGAAATTTGAAATTTAAACTATAGCAATTTATAGAAGTGGAAACTCCAGAACAGGAGGTAGAAGGTTTCAACATTAGATCCTTTAGGAAAAGGAAACACTACAGGTCTTTGGTCAAAGAGTGACACTGTAGAGATCACAAAGCATGAGGCAATTGAGAACTGAACAGCACTGATAAGAGGGAGGTGCCAGGCAGGTGGTAGACTGTCGACTCAGCCCTGCCTCAGAGCTGAGCTGGTGGGGCTGATTTAGTGTATGGTTGTGGAAGGGAGACACATTTCAAATGAAGGATTGGATAAAGTCAGAATTAAATGTGGAGAGGATGGGAAAAATATAAGTTAGAAATATCCTCAAATTAGGCTAGGTACAGTGGTGCATACCTGTAATGCTAGAGACTTGAGAGGCTGAGTCAGAAGGATTGTAAGTTCCAGGTCAGCCTCAGCAACTTAGCAAGACCCTGTCTCAAAATAAAAGGGGTCAGAGACATAGCTCAGTGGTAGAACACTTGCTTGGCATGCATTGGACCCTGGGTTCAATCCCAGTACCATAAGAACAAAAAACTAAACCAAAACAAAACACCACCTTCAAATGATAAATTATGGAGTTGTAATTATGGTGGGCCAAAAATTTCAACAGAATAACAAAGCCTTGCAGTTAGGATCTGTGTCAGAAAATGCTAAGATGGTTCATCTAAAATTAGATGAGTGGTTCAGATTATTGTAAGAGAATGAGCAAGCCATGACCTGTGATATTTGTCTTTAAGACTGAATCTTTATTTTGGATTTGCAATGGGTGCAAGGAGTGCCCTCCTTTCACTTAAAAGAACACACACAGAATAACTATGACTATGTGCATACTTTTTCTTTATGATTGAAGAATTGTTCTATGTGCAGTGATGGATGTGCTAATGAACTTGGTTGTGGTAATAATTTCATAATGTGTATATAACAAATCAACACGTACATTTTGAATATATGAAATTTTTATTTTTCAATTATACCTCAATAAAGCTGAAAAAAGTAATGATTTCTCAAGAGATATAGAATTGTAGAAACACACTTCTGAGATTGCTTACAGTAGCTCTAGGAAATGATTAGTGAAAAAGTTTGATATTTAACCCAAATAGAATTCTAGGTATCCACTTGGGTTGTTTTCCCTTGGGAATCCCTGGTTGTACCACCTTGCCAGTAGACTTGCTACTGAAGAGAATGCTTGATATCAGAAACGAACTGTACAGAGTACAGAAATTATATATGTATCTATGAAAACCTATTTAAAATCAGTCCCTAAATTGTGGGTCAATCCTGATCTTCTTTTATCACAAGAGATTTGAGCTATCTCTTGTGGTTTATATGATTTTTAAAACTATTAGTTTATTATTGGGTAGCTAGGAAGTAATTTCATCATGCACAACTTCCATTAATTTTGTACTGTTCTACATAACACATCATGCTTTCATTCTCAGTGGTCTGGAGTTGCAGACAGTGTACAGTATAATTATACAAACAGCTACAACACACACTATATGGATTTTAAAACAGGCGTTCCAGAATGGACAGAAAAGCAGGTAGTGATTTTCTTATACAAAATTTAGTAGCCAGTTTTTGTACCTATTCTTACCAGAATGTCGACAATCATAGGACTCTTCTGATTCCCATTGCAATGTAAATTCATATATTGTAATATTTGTTTTGAAAATTTATATACTGGCTCACCATATGAACATGTTCTCATTGCCTACTCGGCCTTTGAGCAATTTGCAGTCTTTTGTTAGCAAATAAAGGCCCTCAGAGCCTCCTATTTTGAGTCCCAAGTCTACCAGCTGCTATCCACCACTGGGCCTCATTAGGGGCCTGCGGCTCTGCTGGGAACCACACCACATGCTGCACCCTCTCTTGTCTACATATTAGCCTGTTGCTGCTCCTTAAATTACCTGGTACAAAAGCTTGCTCTATTTCTCCACAGAGAGCTACCACTGCTGTCCAGTTTGAAGAGGCTCTATATCATGATCTCTCAAACTAATTAAGCTTCGTGGGCAGGCCACAGGTTGCTACAGAGGAACCTTCCTGAGGGCTGATATCCATGAGTGGTTTTTTAAAATTTTTTTTCAGAAGATTACTGCTGCTGTAGCTTATGTTCAAAATCTGTTTTTAAAATTAAAAAAATTGTTTTTTTGTGTTGATCTGGGGGAATGCAATTAATTGTACATTATAACAGTTGTTTGCTGAGGAAAGTAAAACGATATTAGCTAAAAACATTTCAAATGAAAGATATAAACTATTTTCAAGGGGGTGGGACTGAAAATATACTGGAAAAGTATTTCCATGAAGATTTGTTGGAAATCATGGGTCAGACCCAGTATTTATGTTAATTGGGTGGTTATGTTTTTTAACAAACTGTACATCTTTCTAACTTTTAAGAGAATGTATTTGCAATTTAATGAATTAAGAAATAAATTAAATAGTATCAGCCTTCTTATGCCAAATCAACAAAATAAGATTTCAATAAATATCAGGATTTCTGAGAAGAGAATTTTGATATTTGAATTATAAGTTCAGGGAAAAGAATGTTCTTCTGTAGGCATTCTCTATTTTCAGCAAAATGGATCCATGAAATCCTATGTCATCACAAAAGATAAGTTGCTGTGTGTGATGCTTCATTAAAAATTATAGTTCACCAAAGGACTACTTCATGAGGCAGATTCCTCTCACACATTGACATACAATTCTAGTACTAGAAATTCTGCTCATGCCTTGATTGCATGAGGCAGGAAGGTTCAAATTAGGTGAGAAGGTCTGGCTTGTCAATCTCCTGTACCTATTGATACGTCTCCTGAACTGTTTTTCATCTGTGTGTTTTGTTGATCATGGAGTATTGCTTCTTCCTCTACTTACCTCTCACTTATTCTGTACTACTTCTATGTTTTATGAAAATCAAAATTTATTACTGAAATATAGCTTTCATATTTCTTCATCTGCTAATTTTTAAGGGAGATTTCATGATTGTCTTATTTCATCTCCTTCTCCTGGAACTCTCCTCATGCCACTATTTCTTTTTTGATGATACCTTCCCTGTCAGCCAGGCTGATATTTCTGGACATCTTCTTAGCTACCACAGTAGAAAGGAATGAAAATTCCCTTCTCTACCGAACTATGAATATTCTAGGTAATGTTTTGAATGACCTATATGTACTTAATTTGTGGGTATATGCAGCAAGTATATTTCTGTATGAAAACTTAATAATAAGGATGCCAGCAGCAAGCATTGTCATACATGGGGAAGATTTTTGAGTCTGTAACTGGCTTACAAAATAAAGAGTTCCTGAGTTGAATTTATTTACATTTGTAAATGAACAGGGGGATGGTCAGTATATCTCTCTTCATTATTCTTAGAGCTTCAGAGAGATAATAACTGCTTTTGGATGAGCAGGGAGATATTTAGATTAATCAAATCATACCATGCAAACATTTCTATGGGTGAAAATAACAACTTTTAAAAATAGCTGCTCCTGATGCACAGAGGAGGAGACCAACCATGCTGTGGGTTCCCCCATATACCAACGCATGGCTGTCCTGGCCTTCTTTTGTCTAGAGACAACACCAGCACCAGGATGACCATCACCAAGGTCCCTGCAGGCCTGGTTACACCAGGGGTGAGGTATTGCTAACTTGCAGGGACACCTCAAGGTTATAGCATAGAAACTGTAATACCTCAGGTTCACACTGCTAGAGAGGAAGACACATGAACAACATGAAAAAACAAGGGAAGAAAATGCTCCAAACAAACAAAGATTACAATAACAGAATCCACTGACAGCACAGTAGATGAAATGTCAGAGAAGGAGTTTAGAATGTACATAATTAAAATGACTTGTGAAGCACAGAATAATATAAGAGAGCAAATACAGGCAACAATTGATCACTCCAGCAAAGAGATAAAGGAGCAAATACAGGGAGCAAAAGATTACTTCAGGAAAGAGAAAGAAATGAAGGAAATAATAAACCAAATAAAAAATTCAATAGAAAGCATCACCAATAGACTAGATCACTTGGAAGACAGAACCATAGGCAATGAAGACAAAATACATAATCTTGAAAATAAAGTTGACCACACAATGAAAATGGTAAGAAACCATGAAAGAATACCCAAGAATATGGAATAACATGAAAAGACCAAATCTAAGCATTATTAAGATAGAGGAAGGCACAAAGATACAAACCAAAGGAATGCACAATATCTTCAATGAAATAATATCACCAAATTTTCCAAATGTGAACAATGCATTGGAAAATTAAAAAGAAGAGGCTTACAGGACACCAAATGTACAAAACAACAGATCCACTAAAAGGCACATTATAATGAAAATGCCTAGCATACACAATAAGTCTAGAATTTTAAAAGCCAAGAGAAAAGTTTCAGATTACGTACAGGGGGAAGCCAATTCAGATCTTAGCAGATTTCTCAACCCAGTATCCTGGAACAACATATACCAAGCTCTGAAAGAAAATGGATGTCAACCAAAAGTCTTTTTTAAAAAATTAATTTATTTATTTAGATGCATTTCAAGTTATAGTACATATATAGAGCTCAATTTTTTCCATCTCTTTGATTGCAAACAAGATAAAGCCACACCATTTGTGTTTTCATACATGCACCTAGGGTAGTAATGTCCATCTCATTCAACAATTTTTGATACTCTCATTCCCCTTCCCCTTCCCCCACCTCCCTCCACCCTATCCAAAATCCCTCCATTGCTCCTATGCTCCCCACCCCCCCTTATGTATCAGCATCCACTAATTAGAGAGAACATTTGGCATTTGCCAACCAAGAATCTTATATCCAGCAAAATTAAGCAAATATTGATTAGAAATGAACTCTTGTGAACATGTTTTTGGGGTTTGTTGTGTCTTGGAACATAACTGAATAGCTGAGAAGAAGAGATGGGGCATTTTCCTCTTGGAACTTGGTCATAATAGATTAATTAAAATATGTGCTAAGGACTTACTATGTATTGAGCATTGTATTAAGTGCTGGCAGGACAATGGCAAAAGGACAGATCTCTGTCTTCCTGAAGCTCATGGGATTATAGAGGATAGAGAAAAATAGGAAATTGCTCTCTCAGTGTTAATTGGAGCTATAATGGCAGAAAGAAAAAGTATGCTGAGAGGACAGATTGGTCCTGCAGGTAGAAATCATCCATGCATAGACTAGACTGGAGAGACAGGCCTGGGGACTCTGGCCTTCACTTTTCTACTGGGGATTTTGAACCTGGAAGCTTTAACCTTCATCTGCAGTTCTCCCAGAAACAACCATTGCTGTAGTTATCTCAGGCTGCCACTTAGGGACTCCTCTATTCTTTGTAGTTTACCAAAGCCCTAAGATAATTTTCCTGTTTGGTGTGTGTCAGTGTGTCAGTGTGTGTGTGTGTGTGTGTGTATGTGTACACACAGAACATGTTTTGCTATACCATTTGAAATTACATTGTAGGTATCATTAGACTTTAGTATGCATCTCCTAAGAATAAGCTTTATTTCTACATGAATCATAACATCATTGTCTCTAAAAACATTAACCATAATTAGATGGAACTATCTAGTGTCCAGTTCATATTAAAATATCCCCAGTTGTTCCAAGAATGTCTCTTACGGCTATTTTTTTTCCTTCAACAAGGGTCCAATTAAAGTTTATGCATTAAAATTAATCATATTTTTCTATCTCTTTTACCCTAGAGCCCCAGAAATAACCATTAACTTACTTTTGTTTTTAACTGTATGGTTCACATTTTTATACTTTTGCTACATATATGTGTATCTAAAAGAATGTATAATATCATCTTGTTTTTAAAATTTTACTTTTTATTCCTAGTACTACCAAAAAATTTACCTAAGAGGTTTTGTTACTCAACATTGTTTTCAAGCTCTTAGCTACATTAATACATGTTGATATAATTAACTAATTTTAACTATTATATAACACTCAGTGTGTGAAAATATCAGTATTTATTTATCCATTTCCCTATTGAAAGGCATTTAAGTGGCTTCTATTTTTCATTGTCTAAATTCTTTTGTCTTTCCTTTTAGCATTGCAAAGAACCTAAAGAGGGTCTGTTATTAAATTAGAAAGGCAATTTTACAGATCAATTAACTTCTCAGCAAATCTCTTCTTTTGCTTAAATTCTTCTGGGTTTTTTGCTATGAAATAGGACCTATGAACTGGAACATGGGAGAGTTCCATTCTTAAAACGTTTTCTTTGCATCCTTCAGAAGTTCAGGGAAGTCAAGTAATTTGTCTAAAGCTATAAGTACAGCAAGTAGGGGAGTATGGATTAGGACCCATGCTTGTCTGATTTCAAAATGCAGTATTTTCCCATGTTTCTGCTTTATTCAAGAGGAGGGATGCTCTGACAGGTGCCCTAATCAAAGTCCAGGTGATTTCCAAGACTTGTGTCTCAAACTCTGGACAGCACAAGGGGACAAATTCTCTATAGCAGAGTATGGTTAGGGATGATGGTAAAAGGACACCTCTGTGAACCTCTGTGCTTCATCATCCCCAGTGCTCTGCACAAACCCAGTTCTGCTACCATTGTTGATATCACTGGAACTGAGGCTGTCTCCACTACTGTAGTCTTCAGGTCTTTTTTTCTTCCCTATGGATTTTTCTATAAGACCCTCTGCTCTAGCACTTTTCCACTAGTTTTTGTTTTTTCTAAGGTATTATTTGGTGGGATTGTTTTGGACTGGGTATTTGGCAGAATTTAGGAATATAGAATACCAGGAATTGTGAGTGCAGAAATCCTAGTGGTTATCCAAGGATAAAATGTGAATTGTATAATTTGTTATGTCATTCTGATGAATTGAGGACCAATAATCCTTTCATATCAATAATTGATAATAAGGAGAAATCTGGAATCAGTACGGGGGTTGTTCTGCACTAGTAATACCTACAGTCCTTGTGTAAATATACAAACTCTTGCAGCGCTGTATTGGAAAATAATTTTCCTACATTTTAGGTGATGTGAAAAGGTAAAGCACAATGCAGGTAGGTCTAGCAGGCTTTGGTGGTCTGGTTTTGAGCCCATAGAGTGCCAGCATAGAGAAACATATTTGATTAGAAGAGACCTTGGAGTGAAGTAATGCTTTCATAATTGGTGGGTAGGCAGGAGTTACTGGAAACACAACCTAATTTAAGGTAGCAAAACAATGTTCAATTAAACAACCACAATTTTGTATCTTATTGGCAGGCTGATTAGAGAGAAAAGAGTTAGAGAGGAAAGAGTGCTGTGATTTGTTTAGGTGCCTAGAAAATTTGGATCAGGGCAAACCAAACCACCTGTGAACAGAATGCCCTGTGTGCTCTGGCTGAACCCTTGAGTAAGAGGTTGGCAGGGAATCCAGGTAGAGAGTACATGTGTGGAGACCATTTGGGGGATGGTTGGACATTGGGGGCCAGGCTAAGCTGATGCTCGTGGCAGGAAGTTTCCTGTGTCTCTCCCTGTTAATGCAGATGGTACACAGAGGGGCTGTGTTGACTCTTTGCCGTCTGTATGTAGGCAAAGACATGTTTTTGATGCACACATCCATTCTCTGCATGGGATAAGGTGCCTCAAGCAAGGTCAGAAAGACATTGATTATCCAAGCTATGACAGGTTCATTGGGTTTGGATGGGAAGCTGTACAACCTTCCATTATCACACAAAATTCTTGTCTTATAGGAAAAATATCTTTTAGACCTGGTTTAATTTTTTTGGATGCTTAGAATCTGTTGGGAGTAAACTGAAGTGAAGTGCCCCTACCAATACTTACCCAATTCTTGGCATTTAAAAAAAAGATTTGTAGAGGAAGATTGACTAGTCAGACAAATTCCCAGCATGTTAGGTCATAATGTGAGACTGCTAAGTATGGCAGCTGTTCTGGTTGAATTGTGCCTCTCTCCCACCCCATTCTTGTATTAAAGCTCTAACCTCTCGTACCTTAGATTGTGACTACATTTGGACTTAAGGCCTTTAAAAAGGTGACAAAATGAAAATAAGGCCTAACCCAATCTGACTGGTGTTCTCATAAAAAGAGAAAATTTGGACACAAAGGGAGACACCAGGGATGCATGCACAACAGAAAAAGGACCATGTGAGGACTCAGTGAGATAGGCCTCTGGAAAAGCCCAACATGTTGACCTTGGATTTGTAGCCTCCAGAATGAAAGGGAATACGTTTTTGTGTTTAAGTCATCTAGTCTAGGCTACTTTGGCATGGCAGCCTAGCAAACCAATGGAGCAGCTTATGTTGATTTTTATCCATCTTTGAAAAGGAATCCTTTCCTTATAGCTTTCTGGCCATATTCCACTTAACACCTTGACTAGCCCAATCTTGACTCATTTCTATTATCTAAGTTTACCATACACACACACACACATGCACACACACACACATAATTTTTTTAGTTTACTAATCTTCTGAACTAGGAAAGAATTTTAAAAATGTTTCATTGTAGAAAATAATGAACACATACAAAGGTTGATAGAACATTATAATGAATCTTCCTATACCCACCAACCAGCCCAGTGACACACAAATCACAGTGAATCTGCTCCATTCATTCTAGCATCCTCCCTGAAATCACCCTAAAGCAAACATGCTACTTCATCTGCAGATAGAGCAGTATGTTTCTCTAAGATAGGAACTCTTAAAAAAATCCCTAAATACCATTATCAACATCTAACAATTTAAAACAATAATTTTTCAATACAATAAAACATCTAGCCAGTATTTAAACTGTATTTGTTTTTATAAAAATGTCATAATTTTTAAAAAGTTTCTTTTTTAAAAAATCATGGGCTAGAGATGTAGCTCAGTGGCAGAGTGTTTGTTTGCCTAATATGTGAAGCCCTGGGTTCCATCCCCAGCACAGCTGAAAAAAAAGCTTTTTAAAAGTCAGCACCCAAAAAGAATAAAGATTTTATATTTCCTAAAAAAAATCAAGATCCATGTAAGCCCTGTGCATTGCAATTAGTGACAATGTCTTAAGTATTTATAACATACAGATTTCTCCCTCTATTATTTTTTTCTTTCTGAAATTTATTGGTTGAAAAATTGGGGTTGCTTGTCCTGTAGAGTTTCCCATAGTTTATTTTTGCTGATTGTGTCTCAGTTAAATAGCGTGTCCTTTCCCTCTGTATTTGTGATAAATTTTGTGGCTAGATCCAGAATCCTGATCAGATTCAAGTTCCTTTTTTTTTTGTTTTTTTTGCCTTTTGACAAGAATACTTTAGAGAGATGTTCTTCCATTGGAACTTACATACACATATAATATTTGGTTATTGTTCATTTTGTAATGTCAACAGCTGTTGATAACTAATACCTAGATTAATTCATTAGGGATTGCAGATTGGTGATATTATTATTCTATCAGTTCTTTTTAAAAACTAATTAATCAGAATGTTTTTATAAAGATAATTTCTGTTAATCAATTTTTACTTACTGAAGTGATACCCTAGTATCTTCTAAAGATGACCAATCTAAAGTATCATTAGAGATTTGTAATTCTAACTCATTTGGTATGTTTTAATTCTTTGCAATTGTTATCCTTAGTGATACTGAAATTGTCCCATCTTTGACTAGTGATTCTTTCCCAGTAGCGTTCTTAGTTCTCTCAACTTGACTCTAGTAGTCTCTGATGGCTTTGTGCTATCTGCTAGAGCAATATATACTAACTTTATCTTGGATATTTCCTGCCCTAGACCTGGAAGAAGCCCTGAACTCTGCTGTGGGGTTGATAATTATTTTTAGGACTCTGGAAGTACTTAATATTTCTTCTCCAAGATGCCAGGAACAGAAGCTTGTATAATGAACCCAGACATAATGAGGGCCCTGCAGTCCATGCTCTGAAGTTCTGAAAATCTCTGTTTCTGGGATAGAACCAGGGAAGATGCTAGGTGCTTTGTTTCCTTGTTTATCTATTATTCCAGACAAAATCCAAATGAAAAAGAGTTACTCTGGTTACCTGGAGGATCATTGATATAATCAATTTACCCTTAAATTTAACTTTTCAGAGAATTATTTTGTGTTTTTATATGCTGCCTACCTAGCACAATGTATGTGTGATCATTGAGGAATAAATTCATCAACATAGTTCAAATAATTTGGTCTAATTTTTTCTGTGGTACTGCCAATAGATACTTGTGATATAGTGGCTATACATGTTTTCCATTCCAGAAATTCACTTTGTAGTGGGAAAACAAATATCAGTGATAATCACAATGCTAAGTGGGACACATTTGTGTACACATGCACAAAATGCTGTCAAATCACTAACCTCAACCCTGCCTAGGGCTGGGTCAGGGTAGGTTTATCAAGGAAGTGACAGATGCATTGTTTCTGAAAGGATGATTAAGAGTTTTCCAGATGGAAAATCAGGGAAAGGACTTCATAAGCAGGTGTGACAGAGCTTGTTGCCGCCTACTCAGTAGCCATTCTTTTTCTCCTCTCATAATAAAGGCTGGGAATACTGGACATCATCTCATATTTTCTTGCAGCCAAGACTGATCATCTAATATAGTCTTGACCAATGAGATACAAGGTCAAGTCTGCTAGGTTGGAGTGAGGAGTGCTTCTAGAAAAGATAAATAGAAAAATGACTAGAGTTGGTTCCTTTCCTTTGCTCCTTCTTTGGAATATGCTACGTGAGTTTATGAGCTGGAGCTGAGGCAGCCATCCTGTAACCATGAGATCACAATCCTGTAGATGGAAATGTCTACCTGCTGAGGGGACAGAAGGAGAGAAAGAAGCAAGCCACCTATTTACAGCCTCTGTAAAAAATAAAATGTGTTAATTGTTAATCCACTGTTGGTCAGAGATTCAGTTACTAGACACCAAATGGAGCTTAACTGATTCTGTGTGGAAACTACATTTTTGGTCATTGGATTTGCTGAATAAGTTATATGATTGTGGGACATACACATAGAGAATATGTGTGGGTTGAATGTATAGGGCTATATATATTTCATCTTAGGATTTTTTGTTGAAAAGTATTTTCTTCTATCCTATGTGATGTAATTTCAAGTCAAATCTGTAGACCTCTCAATCCTCCACTGTAGAACATTTCATTTCCTGAAGCTGAAAATTTCCAACATGTCAAGATATTTCTGGGACAAACAGTTTTTGGAGTTTCTCAAGTAGAAAGGAATGGGAATGTTGTCATTCTATGTTGTATCACTTTGAAGGGTGAAAAACTCCAAGGTTTAGAACTGACTGGATTATTCTGTGACTCTCTCCAGCACTTTGTAACTGTTTCTCAGAAATGGTCTTCTCCTTTGCTTTAGCCAGGTGTTATTGAAGCACTAATGGGTAGTTTGTGCAGACTTGAATTTAGTTTTCAGCTTTGCTAGTCTCTGAGTATGTGGCTAGGTAGCAGGCCTGAGTAAAATTTTGAAAACAAATGAACCTGTTAAGGGAAAGGTATACAGCAAGAAATGGAAATAATTCATATTGTTTATCTAAACATATGGACTGCTTAATATGTGCAGGCACTTAAAAAAATTTTTTTTCTTTGTTTTAGTTATTGATGGACCTTTATTTTATTCATTTATTTGCATGCAGTGCTGAGAATCGAATCTAGCGCCTCACACACGTGAGGCAAGCGCTCTACTGCTGAGCCACAACCCCAGCCCTGTGCAGGCACTTTTGCAGGCTATTTATGGCTGTTAGGCCATGTAGTCCTTACAACACTATACACCATTATAAGCCCCATTTTACAGATGAAAGTACTAAGGCACAGAGAAGTTGAGTAATATTTCCCATTCATACAGTTTCATTAGCAGAGGAGCCGAAATTCAAATTAATAATTTGTCTAGCTCAGGAGGCTGTGTTCTTTAACCTCTATGTTCTTGTGTCTCCCTTTAGGGATTTATATTTAAGAGAAAAGAATAGAGAAACTTTAGCATTTAGAATATGGTCTATGATTTGGTTTCCTGAAAGGATGCAGGGCGACCTGCTTTTCTTGAACCCTCCCAAGCCCTTTTAGTTTGTTATGGTATTATTTTCTTAACTATTTTAACAGTTGGGCCCTCTTTCTTGAGCTGTACTGTGGCACAGCTGTGTAGGAAGAGCAATTAGAATTTAACAAAGAGATGCTAATTGTTTATGGATGCATCAGGAAGAAAAGATTTTAGAAGTTATTGTTATGGTTACTGAAGGCAAGATGAGAGTGGTGGTGTATATTTATGATACCTTTTTCTGGTATCCCTAAGCTAAATGTACTGTCAGTTACAATTGACTGCAAATTCTCTATACAATCTTGTTTTGCTATGATTTTCAGACATAGCTTTGATGTATACAGAGGATGATAAGCTTTTCACAGCCCAGAGACAGCAATGAAAATTTGACAATCTTTAAGGAATGTAGGAAAATATTATACCAGACTTTCCTGAAGGAGTAGATTTATATGTATGTATAGGGGTGTTTGTTTATTTGTTTAATTGCTACCTAATAATTGGGATGATATAGATTATGTGAAAAGCCAGTGGTAGGACAGATACTTTCAAAGTAAAGCCAATGATTGCTTACTTATGCAAAATTAATGATCTTTCTTTGAACCTTTATTTGGCAAAGCTATTCTGTGTAGGATATATTAAAAGAATGGAGATAAACTTGGAGCATTTAATTTCTAATCTAGGTGGTTACTTTGAGATTGATTTTTAGAAAGAGTTATCATTCTTTGGTTCACTTCTAGCATTTACAGTATCTTTGTGTGTTAAAAAGGTGCCCCCTCTGAGCTCACAAATTACATAAAGGCCTTCATTTAGGGGGACCATTAGGGACAAGGTGCCATTTCCCATTTAATAATTACCCAAGGCTTGCAATAGAGGAGGGCTGGATTTCAAAGCACATCCATACCCCCTAGGCAGCATGCCTTTATTCCAGATGCAACTGACACAGCCATATGCCATGCCCTGGTGGTCCTGCAGGGCAGTTCAATAAAATTATGAAAGGGCATGATTTTATTTACACTGACATGGTTATATGATTTTTACACTAAAGTTGGAAGTTAGACTTATGACATTAGACTTTTGACATCTTCAAGAAAAAAGGGCACTTTTTGGTACAAGTACATGTTTATAAAGTACCTAAGTTACAAACAGTGTGCAGTTTTTCAGACTTGCCCTTCAGACTTGCCCCTTACAAATAAAATGTATGGTTAAAAAAGTACAACTAATCAAGTAGCTCCTTAAGCATACAAAGCATTGTCTAGGTATGCAAAGTGGTGGGGAAGATGGGGGCAAATGGGAGTTAATGAACTTTGTAGCATGCTTTTCCTTAATTGTTCCCATATTAAGATGCCCTGGAGTCTTAATCAATTTTGTACAATTCTATAATTTTTATCTTCTTAAAAACTCTTAAATAAGGACTGGGGTAAGCTTGGAATTACTTGGAATATCGTGAATTATTGTTAGTGAAAAAAAAGATGTTGAAGCTAGAATCACCAAAACTTTCTGCTAAAATTTTCTTGCTCCATTGGACTTTGGTTCAGCAAAAATTCTTTATATATTCTGGGTGCAACTCCTTTATTAGAATGTTTTATAAACATATACTTCCAGTCTGTGGCTTGTTTTGCATAACATCCTTGTATTTATATTATAAATATATTGTCTGTTATAAATAGAAGCTAATGAGCATTTGGGTGATATTGGCACCCATTTTAAAATGTTTTATTATGGGAATGTAAAAATATACATGATTTTTGTGAGAATACAATAAGGAGCCTATATGCGCCTATTCATGATAATCTTTTTTTTTTAAAGTCAGCGTTTTAAAGTATAATTTGCATATAGTAAAAATCACCCTTTGGTGAGTTTTGACAAACATATATTGTCATATAATGTGTTCAAGATATGGAATAATTCCATCATCCTCAAAAGTTCCTCTGTGGCCTTTTGTAGTCAGTCTTCTCCTACTTCCCCCAGGCTCTGGCAACTGATTTCTGTCACTGTAATTTTTCATTTTTTCAGAATGTCATATAAATAGAATCA
Organism: Geosciurus inauris; assembly: GCA_004024805.1. Classification (NCBI taxonomy): domain Eukaryota; kingdom Metazoa; phylum Chordata; class Mammalia; order Rodentia; family Sciuridae; genus Geosciurus; species Geosciurus inauris. The sequence continues at coordinate 23,481 of PVHX01022899.1, forward strand.
AACAGTATGTATCTTTTTGAGTCTGGCTTCTTTCACTTAGCATAATACTTTTGAGAATCATTCATGTATCAGTAGTTGGAATACTTCTCAACAATAAAAAGGGATGTACTGCTGCTGATACTTGAATGTACTGCTGCTGAGTTACATCCCCAGCCCTTTTGATTTTGAGATAGGGTCCCACTAACTTGAAATATTTCTCCTTTTTTCTCCCAAATTGTAAGGCTTATAGGTGGGTACCACTACACCTGGCACAAAGGCTTTTTTTTTTTTTTTTTTTTGTACAGGAGTTGAACCCAAGGATGGTTTGCCATTGACCTACATCCACAGTCCTTTTTTATTTTGAGACCTAGCCTCATTAAGTTGCCAAGGCTGACCAAGAACTTGCCATCTTCCTGCTTCAGTCTCCTGAGTACCTGAGATTATATGCAGGCACCATGGCACCTGGCTACAAAAGATTTTAATTTATGTTTAAAAAATTTATTTTAGATGTTGTTGGGCCTTTATTTTATTCATTTATTTATATTCAGTGCTCATACATGCTCAAACCCAGTGTCTCATACATACTAGGCAAGTGCTCTAACACTGAGCCACAACCTCAGGCCCTTAATGTATGTTTCCTCTGGAAATTTTATGGCTTAATGTTTTATATTTAGGTCTATGACCCATTTTGAGTTTATTTTTGTATATATTTTAAGGCAAGGGTCATGGATTTATTTATTTTTTTGTATATGGAAATCTAATTATTGGTTTTTAGCACTCTGTTGAAAAATTATCCTCTTCTCATTAAATTAACTTACCTTTGTTGCAAATTAACTGACCACATATTTGTGGGTTTATTAGTGAACTCTGTTTTCATTTTGCCAATGTCACTGTCTTGATTACTATGGCTTGATAATAAGTCTTGAAATCAGGTAGTATGAATCCTGTAACTTAGTTCCTATTTTTCAAAATTGTTAAGGATATTCCAGGATTTAAAATAGCTTGCCAATTTAAAAAAAATACCTATTGGAGTTTTGACTGGGATTGTGTTGAATCTATAGTTTGAATTTGGGAGACATCTTAATTTTTCCTTTTTTGATCTGTAAGAACAGATATGACTCCTTTGATTTGTATCTTCTTTAATTTTTCTCTTCAATTCTTTGCAGTTTTCAGTAGAGAATTCTTGCATGTATTTTGTTGGTTTTATCCTTAAATATTCTGTGATTTTTGATTTGAGGATAAATGGTACTTAAGAATTCAATTTTAATATTTCACTGATAATACATAGAAATGGAATTGATAACATTCTTTAGATAATTAGAAAAATAAATTCAATATTTGTATGGAGACACACAAAAAAAATCCACAAAGGCAAAGGAAAAAGAACAAAGCAGGAGGCATTATACCACTTGACTTCAAAATACACTATGAAGATATAGTAATCAAATCAGTAGGGTATTGCCATAAAAAGAAACAAGGACCAATGCAACAGAATAGAGAGCCTAGAAGCAAACTCATGTATGTACAATGAACTGATTTTTAAAAAATTAATTAATTTACTTATTCTAATTAGGTATATATGACAGCAGAATACATTTTGATTCGTTGTACAAAAATGCAGCATAAATTTCCATTTTTTTGGTTGTACACAATGTGTACAGCACAAATTTCCATTTTTTTTGGTTGTACCATATGTGTAGTCATACATGTACCTAGGGTAATAATGTCCATCTCATTCCACCATCTTTCCTGCCCCCTCCCCATTATGGATCAGCATCAGAGAAAATATTTGGCCTTTGGTTTTTTGGGATTGGCTTACTTCACTTAGCATGGTATCTCTAATTCCATCCATTTACCTGCAAATGCCATAATTTTATTCTCTTTTAATGCTGAATAATATTTCATTGTGTATATATACCACAATTTTTTTTATCCATTCGTCTATTGAGGGGCATCTAGTTTGGTTCCACAGTTTAGCTATTGTGAATTGAGCTGCTGTGAACATTGAAACGGCTGCATTACTATATATGCTGTTTTTAAGTCGTTAGAGTGCAGGCCAAGGAGTGGGATAGCTGGGTCAAGTGGTGGTTCCAATTCCAAGTTTTCTAAGGAAACTCCATACTACTTTCCAGATTGGTTGCACCAATTTGCAGTCCTATCAGCAATGTATAAGTGTGCTGTTTCCCCCACATCCTTGCCAACACTTATTGTTGCTTGTATTCTTTTTTTTTTTGATGGTGCTGAGGACTGAACCCAAGGTGTTGTACATGCTAGGCAAGCACTCTAGCAGCTGAGCTATATCCCCAACCCTGTTGCTTATATTCTTGATAACTGTCATTCTGACTGTTGTGAGATGAAATCTTAGTTTTGATTTGCATTTCTCTAATTACTAGAGATGTTGAGCATTTTTTCATATATTTGTTGACTGATTGTATTTCTTCTTCTGAGAAGTTTCTGTTCAACTCCTTAGCCCATTTATTGATTGGGTTGTTTGTTTTTATGGTGTTAAGTTTTTTGAGTTCTTTATATATCCTGATCAGTGCTCAATGTGATGTGTGTGGTAAAAATTTGCTCCTAAAATGTAGGATCTCTCTTCACCTCATTGATTGTTTCTTTAGCTGAGAAGAAGCTTTTTAGTTTCAATCAATCCTATTTATTGAATCTTGCTTTTATTTCTTGTGCTTTAGAAGTCTTGTTAAGGAAGTTGGGCCCTAATTCAACCTAATGAAGATTTGGGCCTACTTTTTCTTCTGTTAGGCACAGGGTCTCTGGTCTAATTCCTTGGTCCTTGATCCACTTTGAGTTGAGTTTTGTGCATGGTGAGAGATAGGAGTTTAGTTTCATTTTTACTGCACATGGATTTCCAGTTTTCCCAGCACCATTTGTTGAAGAGGCTTTCTTTTCTCCAATGTATGTACCTTTGTAGTATGAGATAGCTGTATTTATGTGGGTTAGTCTCTGTGTCTTCTATTCTGTACCATTGGTCTACATGTCTATTTTGGTGCCAATATCATGCTGTTTTTGTTACTATAGCTTTGTAGTATAGTTTAAGGTGTGATATCATGATGTCTCCTGCTTCACTCTTCTCCCTAAGGATTGCTTTGGCTATTCTGGGTCTCTTATTTTTCCAAATGAATTTCACGATTGCCTTTTCTATTTCTATAAAGAATGATATTGGGATTTTAATTGGAATGGCATCGAATCTGTATACTGCTGTATATAGTATGACCATTTTGACAATATTGATTCTGCCTATCCAAGAGCATGGGAGATCTTTCCATCTTTTAAGGCTTCTTCAATTTCTTTCTTTAGTGTCCTATAGTTTTC